>CM059794.1:9775046-10035046 GCA_030435695.1 Brachymystax lenok tsinlingensis
GCGTGCTTGCGTGCATACGTGCATGTGTGAGTATGTGTGAGAGAGAGAAAGAGCAAGAAAGAACAAGACAGAAACATGACACATCCTCCACAGACAAATCACACAGCCCTCAGTCACTTTCTGGTTGTCTTCCTGAAAGGCTCCTCTGTGGATTGGCTGGTTAGTCAGGCACACAGTGTACTGAGCCCCAGTCACTTACTAATGAAAGTAATAGATGGTGTGTGGTAGTAACATTGTTAATGAGATAAGAATTTAGAAAATGGATGCCATTAATGGGAACTTGAAACATGTCAGCACAATGATTTGATCTGATGATGTCTCAGATAACAGGCATATTATGTAATCCAAAAGATATTCATATGTTTAAAGGGCCTGTCATCAAAATATTGTTGTTGAAGATATTGTGACACCTGAGTACTGTGGGAAGTGTTCATGTGATTCTCTCTCTGTCTCCTGTAGAGTATTGAACGTGAGGAGCCAATAGAGGTGGATCCTGAGCCTGTATCCCCTGGACTGGAGAATGGACACTCTACTACCCCAGGTAATGCCTGTTCTATTCTCTACCATCTCAGCTACAGTAGAAATACAGCCATACATACCATCCATGTACTGTATGAGGGGATTTATGTTCTCAGTGCTTGTCCAATCAGAAAACTCTACAGTGTCACATGAAACGAGCTCGCCAGCCAATAACAACGTCCCTCATGAAAGCACGGCCCCTGTTGCCATGCGGATGCCACACCTACCCATCACCGCCACAACCAAAACGGCTGACCCCTCAGTTATGAAGAGCGAATCTCCCACGAGTCCCATACGCTCTCAGCCCTCGCCTGTATCAGAGCCTACTGCCAACAACCAGCCTCAAGCCATCCAAGAATCCCCAATTCAACCAGGTAAGAGGCACCAGACATCAGCTAAAAGCTGTCCAGACCAAATATTTGAACTCTCGACTTTCATATCTTTCTATGGTTCTTCCCGCTCCGTAAGCCATAATATCCTTTGATTTGTTACACTCTTTGTCCTTTTGTTGTTCAGTGTCGTCTATGAAGACATGGACCCCCAGTCTCAGCCGAGGTCTGGGCTCTCCTCGACTGTCAGGTAAGAGGGATCTATCAAGTCAGGCCTGTTACTAGAACTGGAACTAACCAGACTCACACAATGTTTTATTCCCACAGTTTCCTTATCTGTTCTTTGATTTGTCATTTGCAGAAAAGTCCTTGTCTGCTCCCCCGAAGTCAGTGACTTACTCTGGCCTCATCCAACACAACACAGACAGGTGAGTGAACTATTCTTTACTCAGTCCTAGAGAATTGAGATAGTCCATGCTTTAACCCATATGCAATAACCCACTTGCCATTTCGAATGGCCTCATTGTGGCCCCAATTGATGTGTGACACTCCTCCGTTCTCCGACCTGCAGGGTGGAATATGTGGGCGGGGACATGCCTTTTGGAAGGGAAGTGGAGCGGAGGCGGGAGCTGGTGAGGTCACAGACGTTGCCGCGCAACCTTGGAGCTCAGGCCCGCCGGTCCATCTTTGAAAAGCTGGATTCTGAAGCCAGCAGGTACCACCCTCTCTCCTCCCACCATCATCTCTCTTTCTATGCCATCCATCCCTAAACTGATAGGTCCTCTCCTGATAGGTCCTCTCCTTTTATATTATCCCTCCCTTCTTCTGAGTAATTCTTAACTCGCACAGTACTACATAGAGCCATGACTAAATGGAACTCTATTCCACAGTAAAATTTGATTTAAAAAAACAGATTAAAAGACACATTATGGAACAGCGGGGACTGTGAAGAAACATAGGCACAGACACATGCATACACACACACACACAATAACATAGGCACTATTCACACATGTACACATGGATTTTGTACCATAGATATGTGGTAGTGGCAGAGTAGGGGCCTGAGGGCACACCTTGTGTTGTGAAATTTGTGAATGTATTATAATGTTTTGAAAATTGTATAAACTGCCTTAATTTTTCTGGACCCCAGGAAGAGTAGCTGCTGCCAAGGCAACAGCTAATGAGGATCCATAATAACTACAAATACAAATAAAACTCATACTTTGGTTGCATTACAATTCTCTACACTTGCACACTCTCTCATAATGGATTTCACAATGGTGGAAAAACACCACCTAACCAAGGGGTGTGTGCTTGTGTACACTTGGGGAGAACGAGAGAGAATGGGGACACGACTTCTGTCATGTTTTCTGGCTCATCTTGTTGATCCCTGTCCCTGCTCCTCTCAGTAGGCCCAAGCCCATGGACTCCAAGCCCAAGCTGAAGCGTTCTCAGAGCTTTGGTGTGTCTAGTGCCAGCAGCATCAAGCAGATTCTTCTGGAGTGGTGCCGCTCCAAAACCATAGGATACCAGGTGAGACTGGGGTGACAGAACACAACTACACACCGGAACAGAGACCTGGGCCGTATTCATAAAGCACCTCAGAGTAGAGGCTGATCTAGGATCAGGTCCACCCGTTATGAATACAGCCCTATAGCAGCCAGTAACAAAGATAATGAATATGGAACTGTCATCTGTTCAGCTGAAATGGATCCACTACACAGGAGCAGTCTATGTCATTTTTGCTAGTTCCTGAACAGGGTAGTGAAATAACTCCCCTAGTTTCTCCATGGCTTAAACCATTAGCACGTTGCGGAGCGTTAATGTGATAATGAGAAGCACCTTGCCATGGTTATGCTGCATACTGAACTTAGCATATTATTGTATTATATTGAATATTTGTGTGTGTGTGCGTGTGCGCGTGCGTGCATGTGTATATGTGTCTGTGTGTGAGCATGCATATCCTTGTCTGTGCATGTGTGAGTGTTTGAGTTACGGCTCAGTGCTAGGGCTGTTGGCTTCACTCTGCCATTCACTCTGCAGCAGCAGCTGTGCCAGTCTGTCCATGTGGATCTGGTGAAACAGAGAGCTGTCACGGGCCAAGGCCGGCCCCGCAGAGCAAGCTGCACCGGCCGCTTCCCGCAGGCTGCTCCTCCTCACACTCAGACTAGAGACTTGCCTGGCGCTCGACAAACATGACAAGCTGGATTTTCCCACTGACACGCTGAGGCTTTTATAGGCTAGGCTAAGGACACAAAAAAAACGTGAAATGACACAATTCGTGAAGCATGTCCAATTGCAGAGAAAGGAACGCAGGGAGAGGAACTGAGGATAAAGAACCATTCAGCAGACCTCGTCTGTTTTCCCCGTTATGACAGCGGGACCGACAGAGAAACCTGGGAGAGGTCATTTCATGAAGTTAGAATAGGTAGCCAATCATTTTTATAGTTTATTTTCGTATGTCTGGTTTATTCTTACGTCTCTTTTACACTGTCTCCGTATTCCCCCACTAAACACATGTGCACATGCACCACACACACTCGGAGACATTTACAGTCCAGACACACACGCGCCCACGCACACGCAACCACACACTCATAACTCTGTCTCTCCGTCCCCAGAACATAGACATCCAGAACTTCTCGTCCAGTTGGAGTGACGGTATGGCCTTCTGTGCCCTGGTCCATTCCTTCTTCCCCACGGAGTTTGACTACAATGTGCTGACGCCTGCCGACCGCAAAATCAACTTTGAGCTGGCCTTCGGGACAGCAGAGTAAGTGACTTCTACATTGTAATAAGCGTTATCTATACATCCTGCATAGTATTTCTCAGCATTATACACATACCCATGCACTTCTGTCATGCATTCATTATGTAGACTAGAGAATTATCTGCCTATTCGTGTGCACTTCCAATGTCGCTCTCCTCAAGTTACCTGCGTGAATACATTTAGAGTCACAGTGTCCCTGGCCACCACACAAATAGAAATTGCATAAATGGTGTCGATACATAAAACATTGTACCACTGAGATTATCTTACAAGGTCTCTGTTGCATCTTGGTAAAGAGTGTCTGGAGCCCACGCGTTAAGCCAGCGAGGCAGCCGCTGCCAGAGAATACCCTCTCCTCTCCCCGGTCCCCAGAGTAACCTCCTCTTCCTTTCCCTCTGCTCTGCTTCCATCCACTCCTCTCACATTCCTCCAGCCTGACCTCACTACTAGCAACACCGCTGCTGCAACACAGCCTCCCAAAGTCCTCCTGACACATGGATACAGACAGAACACAGACAGCATGCATCTCCAAATCGTGTGTGCCTCTAACCACATACAGAGATGGTTCTAACACATGAGCTTCTGTACTATACCACAAATTAGAAACTGGGTGGTTCGAGCCCTGAATGCTGATTGGCTGACAGCCTTGGTATATCAGACTGTATACTACGGGTATGACAAAATACGTATTATCACTGCTCTAATTACGTTGGTAACCAGTTTATAAAAGCAATAAGGCACCTCGGGGGTTTGTGGAATATGGCCAATATACCACGGCTAAGGCCTGTATCCAGGCACTCTGCTTTTCGTCCTGTTTAGAACAACCCTTAGCCGTGGTATATTGGACATATACCACACCCCCTCGGTTCTTATTGCTTAATTAGTCCACATTGTTCCATGCGATCTATTAGCCTGGTCCTGGGTCTGTTTGTGCTGTCTTGCCAACAACATCAATTGACCATGAGCTGGGAAAACAGTTCAAACAGATCTGGGACCAGGCTAATGACCTATCAGCCCCCTTAACTAAGGAATGACATAGATAGGCCTAGACTCCTCCTGACTTGTACTGTGCCCTCTGTCTGATTCAGGGAGAAGGCGGGCTGTGACCGGCTCATCGAGGTGGACGATATGATGGTGATGGGACGCAAGCCGGACCCCATGTGTGTCTTTACCTACGTCCAGTCCATGTACAACCACCTGCGCAAGTTTGAGTGATGAACGATGACCTGGCAGCTACTCGACGACATCACTGCCCCACCACCACTACCATCACTCTCTTGCTTTCAGGGGCAGCAGAAATGCACACTGAGAGACTACACTTCCCCCTGCTGGAATGGACAGAGTATTAGAAGTGTTTCTTCAGTTTGAGAGATGTTTCACTCTGCTATGTTGAGTGCTCACAGCTATTCACAAATACAAAAGGCTATATTATTCCTGTTTGTGTATGAGTGGCTGGGTTTTTATTCCCTGAAGGTCTGTGTTACATTTCAGAGAGAGGGGAAGGATCTTTCTCCCTTTTTTTGTGGTGATCGACCATTTTTAAGGCTTATGTTGGCACAGTTGCTGTTTGAGAGAATGGGAGAATCAACTCTTTGCTGGGGAGAAAAAGTAGTCCCGTTGAAGAAGCTGCAAGAGGACTTGAACAGTAGGCCTATAACACTGGACAAAGGACTGAGGATCCTGAGGATTGACACAAATCAGTCTAAATGGGATGCTATCATCATTTGGTTCCTTCTAGATTTGTATTTGTTCATGCTTCATTTACTTTATTGTCCCACTGTGGTTTCTCAGACCCGAATGTGTCCACAAAAGGCCTTGCATTGCAGCACAATAGAAAAGCTATACCAAAGTTAGCTTTTTCATCAGCTGAACAGAGGAACCCAAGTACACTCACTATAAAGTTGAATGGTTTGCTATTTAAAGAGCTAGAACTGCAAAGATGAACTGTGCATATGAATCAACTCGATGCAAAGGTTAAATGGCCTATGTTCTTATAGTGTTCTTGTTATGGTTGTGATTTTATTTTATTTTCATAGACAAAAAAAAAGACAAAAATAAATCCTAAATAAATTGTCACTTGTTTCACACACTCCTTTGGGTTTTTTTTAACGCCATCATTTTATAGTAGGCCTGTCAGTTAATTCATTGACTCGAGTTAACTTTTTGTAATTTTTGTGCATTATTTTTTTAAATCGGGATTAATGTCTGAAAGCATTGAAAATACACTAAACCCCCCCCACACACACACACAACAACAAAAAAAAACACCATTCTGCACTAACTAATTTTTATTCAGACATTTGGAACAACACAAATAAATAATCATAACATTTAAAAATATATAAATATATTAAAAAAATAAGACTCGGCAATTGTGTTGATTTGGAGTCAATCAAGAGTCAAGACTAAACCAATTCACCTTGGTGCTGTGCAGACTGGTTTTATATTATTCTTAACGATTTTGCACGAACCAGAAAAAAAGGCCTCAATATCTCTGTGAAACTATATATTTACAGTATTATAGTAAGAGTAAGAGGTGCGCTATTTGATAGATTCCCCCGCTCCCCCAACCTTGGTCTTCCAGTGGGGTAGATTCCCCCGCTCCCCCAACCTTGGTCTTCCAGTGGGGTAGATTCCCCCGCTCCCCAACCTTGGTCTTCCAGTGGGGAGACCTGAGGTCAACCTACCCCACATGTCATCATTCCACATTTTTGGGTGCGGCGCCCGTGCTGCCCACGGCAAGATGCCGCTCTGGGCGGCTGCCCATGTTGCCTATACCTAAATCCACCACTGCTTTGGACAAAATCAAGCCCTTCACACGGCACAGAAGTCAGATCAATGTAGTTTTGATTAACATTTGGTTGAGTAGACAACTAACGTGAATTCAACGTGAACTCAACAAAACATTTCACCATGTCATTGGATTTAGGTTCAAAGTTGGGTGAAAAAAATATGAAATTCCCTTAAATTGATGACTTTTTGCATATCCAATCAGTTTTCCACAACATCATCACAGATTTTGGGGGTTGAAATGACTTGGAAACAATGTTGATTCAACCAGGTTTTGCCTAGTAAGTTGTAATACTTTTTGTATCAAAAACAAATCTTTAATTACAGCTCCATTTGAGCAAATTCTGAATTTGTGATTAACGGTGATTAATCGACAGATCCTGCGATTAACTTGATTGCATTTTTTTATTGTTTGATAGCCCTATTTAATATACATTTAATGGTCTTTAGGATTACTTTAACAATAAATGCACACATTTGAGGACCAACATATTATGATTATTTAGCATGATCCCTTCACAAAAAAAGGAAAGGGGTAGGGCAGGCCAATATAAATCATTACTAATTGTCTCATTAAAAAAGAGAAGATGTGGAGTTGGTTCTTGTACAATGTGTGTTCCTCTAAACCCTTCCAGCTTCGTTCAGGAATGTAAATTCGGGGATCTGTGTACGTTGGCGTATTTAGAGCTTCTCTCAGAAATTGAACGGTGTTCAAGGGAATGGAAATCGATCACTAGGCTAATTGACTTCAATACACAGGAAGAGAAAGTGTGAAACCAGCTTTTGAAGTTGCTAGGTTTTTTCCTGCATAAAATAATAGTTAAACTATAGTTTACTTTTCGTTCATCCTAATCGCTCCGAAAAAAAAATACCCAAACATTGTAATGAAAAGAGAGAGAAAGCAAGTACCTTTTTATAGGCCCAACTCAACAAATCAATTTTGGAAGGACAGCGTAAAAAATAAAAATTGATAAAGCATCATTTGACATTAAATTTTTAGCAGGCATATGCCAAATGACAGGACAGCAAATTGAGTGCTGAATAACAAATATCACTCTCGCAGTGAACGTGGTAGGATACAGTAGGCCTATGTAGACTCTGCTCTGTGTGTCCAACAAAGTCTGCCTGCCCTGCGCTCCAATCTCCACGGGGATCCTCTTTGCAGTCGATTGCCCCAGGACGAGATCTGACAGTCGGACCCAGGGAGTGTCAGACAATAGCGACAGCGGAAACAGCGGGTTTAAACACCATTGCCGCTTTCATCTGTTTCTTGCCGCTCACCATCTGCAATTCAGGATTAGAGAGGTGGGCACTGGGCACCACTATAGGCCTATAACACCTGAACGTGCCTAGATTAATTTGGTGTGGACCGTGGGCGGTATGGGATTGAAAGGGGAGTTCCCGCTTTAAAAGAGGGCACCGCTACCCAGTGCTGAGCGCATCATTTACGCATCACCAGACCAAGCTGTAGAGGTACATGGAATTATGTCTCTCTTCATCAATCAAGAATTCACTGCACACAGACTGACTGACAATAAATATATGGATTTTACTGCACTTTTTGGAGACCAAGATCAATGTAAAGGTAAGCTAGTGACAGTTATATTTGTTTATTGTCTTTTATAGTTTCCTTTAGGATTATTTTGTTATGACTAGCATTTATTAATTCAATTATCAATATTCTGTCTATATTTTGTGGAAAATAAATAGCACACAAAGAAACAAACAAAACCACAAGGTTATTATATATAGAAAGATATCCATTGATATAAACATAAATGCAGATGAAAACAAAATGAAAATATATGGTACACTTCGTTTAGTAATTCCTCAATTGTCAATTTTCAAACGCTACACCGGTATTTTAGGCTACTTAAATAATCATCTATGAACCATATGATTGGCCATTTTTTTCTCGATTTTCAATTCTCAAAAATGTTGTTTTTGTTGTTGTTTAGACGTGAGGAATGACAATGGACTTTCATCACCCGAACCTGAGAGAAGCGGGTTTACAGAGGGCCAAAGGAAGCGCAAAAGAACCATATTCAGTCGCGCACAATTGTCTGAGTTGGAACAAGCTTTCGCTCTGACGCCGTACCCAGACATCACTCTCCGTGAACGCTTGGCCACACATACACATCTACCTGAAAGCAAGATACAGGTTTGTGTAGTGATAATAACTAAAGTTAGATATTTACACTTTCCGTATATATCTATGCATTTAGGCTACAGCAACATATTTATCTGACTCTACTCATTGTTCACAGGTGTGGTTCCAAAACAGAAGGGCAAGAAGTATCAAGAATGGAAGACTCACCAAATCAACCAATACAACTTTTGGAAGAGGAGGTGCAAAATGCTTACCTCGCCCAATAGTCCCCTCCCCTGGTCCCTCCTTCACCCCAACCACAATGGGGGAGATGTTCCGACCAGACCAGATTCAGTGTGATGATGGTCAGCAGTTCTACTCCGACTGGATCCGTCTCTACAGCAACCCTGTGTCTCATCAGCTTACACCCGTCTCCCCAAACCTGGCAGAATCCCTACTGTGGGAGGAAGACCACCGATCTCACCTGGAATCTCTTGCTACTACTGCTGCACCCGTTGGAAGGCACGCACACTCCTCACGGCCATACCGGGATGGGTTCAACCAGCCCTGCGTGGGCACCTCAGGGTATAGGAACTTTAAGCCACAGACTCTAGCTGGCTCACAGGCAAGATATAGTCATCAAACCTCAGTGGACCAGGTTGTCCCCTCCCATCCGCAGCAGATGTACTGGGATGTGACTCAAGGACAGGGTCATCATCCTCAGGTGGGCCCCCAGACCTCCATCGGATACATCTCAGACCTGATCTATAATGCTGCTATTGTCACCAACTTCCTGGAGTTCTAATTTTCTGCCCCTGCTTACCTATTGTATAGCCTGGTGGTCCCAGCTCTGGTTGTGCTCTCTTGCCAGGTATTGGCAAAACAACACAAACATATTTGGGACCACTAGGCTAAAGCGCTTGCCCAATACATTGCCTTCAGAAAGTATTCACCCACCTTGACTTTTCCACATTTTGTTGTGTTTTCTCATCCATCTACATACAATACCCTATAATGACGAAGTTAAAACATGTTTTTAGACATTTTAGCAATTTTATTGAAAATAAAATACATAAATATTACATTCACATAAGTATTCACACCCTTGAGTCAATATACTGTATATTAGACTCACATTTGGCAGTGATTACAGCTGTGAGTCTTTCTGGGTAAGTCTCTATGACTTTTTCACATCTGGATTGTACAACATTTGCACGTTATTCTTTTTAACATTCTTCAAACTCTATTAAGTTGGTTGTTGATCATTGCTAGACAGCCATTTTCAAGTCTTTCCATAGATTTTCAAGACGATTTAAGTCAAAACTGTTACTAGGCTACTCAGGAACATTCAATGTCGTCTTGGTAAGCAACTCCAGTGTACATTTGGCCTTCTCCTGCTGAAAGGATCTGTTGGAAAGCAGACTGAACCAGGTTTTCCTTTAGGATTTTGCCTGTGCTTAGCTCTATTCTGTTTCTTTTTATCCTAAAAAACTCCCTAGTCCTTGCCGATGACAAATATACCTATAACATGATGAAGCCACCGTCATGCTTCAAAATATCAAGAATGGAACTCAGTGGTGTGTTGTTGTGTTGGATTTGCCCCAAACATAACGCTTTGTATTCAGGACATGAAGTACATTTCTTTGTCACATTTTTTGGCCACATGTTTTGGAATATTTGTATTATGTACTGGCTTCCTTCTTTGCACTCTGTCATTGGGCTTCCGAGTGGTGCAGCGGTCTGGTGCACAGCATCTCAGTGCTAGAGGCGTCACTACAGACACCCTGGTTTGAGTCCTGGCTGTTGATCCGTCATCAGTTTTCTTCTATCACAGCCATTAAACTCTGTAACTGTTTTAAAGTCACCATTGGCCTCATGGTGAAATCCCTGAGCAGTTTCCTTCCTCTCCGTCAACTGAGTTAGGAAGGATGCCTGTATCTTTGTAGTGACTAAGTCTATTGATACACCATCGAAAGTGTAATTAATAACTTCACCATGCTCAAACAAATATTCAGTGTCTGCTTTTTCTCTCTCATTTTTTCCATCTACCAATAGGTACCCTTCTTTTCGAGGCATCCCTGGTCTTTGTGAAATTCACTGCTCAACTGAGGGACCTTACAGATAATTGTATGTGTGGGGTACAGAGATGAGGTAGTCATTCAAAAATCATGTTAAACACTATTATTGCACACAGAGTGAGTCTATGCAACTTATCGTGAATTGTTAAGCATATTTTTACACCTGAACTTATTTAGGCTTGCCATAACAAAGGGATTAAATACTTATTGACTCAAGACATTTCAGCTTTTGTACTAATGTCTAAAAATATAATTACTTTGACTTTATGGAATATTGTGTGTAGGTCAATGATACATCTCAATTGAATCCCTTTTAAATTCAGGCAGTAACACAACAAAATGTGGAGAAGGTCAAGGGGTGTGTATACTTTCTGAAGGCTTTGTGTGTTGTCTGTTTCTCCACGTTAGTCACCAACTGTAACATTTTGTTTCTTTTTTGATTTTGTTGTTAAATGTGTGGATCTTGTATCTTTCATTAGCTTGTGAATAATTGTAATATGTATGTTTACTTCATCCAAAGAGTAATACATTGATTTATTTCACCATGGTAATGATTGATTAGAAGTTTAATATGATATTGTTAACCATTGTGTGGTGTTCGGGTCTGTGGGACCCATGTTCAGTGTTTACTAAAAGAAAAATTATACAATTAATCATTTTCCCAACTTGACACTCATTGGCCTTGGCTCATTTTCTATGAATAACATGTAAAATAACACATTTTCATTGAGTGCATGCTGTGCACCCCCTACACACATTGGTGGAAAAAAGTACTACATTGTCATACTTGAGTTAAAAGTAAAGATAGCTTAATAGAAGGTGAAAGTCACCCAGTAGTATACTACTTGAGTAAAAGTCTAAAAGTATTTAGGTTTTAAATATACTTAATTATCAAAAGTAAATGGAACTGCTAAAATGTACTTAAGTATCAAAAATAAAAGTACAAATCATTTCAACTTCCTTATATTAAGCAAACCAGATGGCACCGTTTTATTTTTTATATTATTTACGCATAGCCAGGGGCACACTCCAACACTCAGACATAGTTTACAAACAAAGCATTTGTGTTTAGTGAGTCTGCCAGATCAGAGGCAGGAGGGATGACCAGGGATGTTCTCTTGATAAGTGTGTGAATTGGACCATTTACAAGTACTTTTGGGTTTCAGGGAAAATGTATGGAGTAAAAAGTAAATAATTTTCTTTAGGAATGTAGTGAAGTAAAAGTAGCCATAAATATAACTAGTAAAGTAACTTACAGATTCCCCAAAAAACGACTTAAGTACTTTAAAGTATTTTTACTTAAGTACTTTACACCACTGCCTACACATTTCTATTACATGTGGTGTTCGGGTCCACTGGACCCAAGGGTAATAAAAATGTGGAAAAGTGTGTGTGTAGGTGAAAACAAGTAAAAATGAAACAAAAAGGTTTGCTGTGTGCCTTCACTCTGTCTTCCTTCTCCCTGGGCCTGCTTTTTCAACATAGCACTAAGAACCTATCTGTCACCCTGCCTGTCTGCCTGTCACCTGCTTTACTCACACTCTTTACCTTTTGTAGTGTGTGAAACTACAAAATGTATTGCGGGAACCTGCACAATGTTATTACAATACATTATTTCGATAAATTACTTCAATACATTGTAAAAAATTCTGTATTTTACCACACTCTACCCCAGCCAGGTGCAAATTAGGGGAGGGACACAACAATGTGTGGCTCCTTACCACAATCAATCAAATCAAATCAAACTGATTTATAAAGCCCTTCTTACATCAGCTGATGTCACAGAGTGCTGTACAGAAACCCAGCCTAAAACCCCAAACAGCAAGCAATGCAGGTGTAAAAGCACGGTGGCTAGGAAAAACTCCCTAGAAAGGCCAAAACCTAAGAAGAAACCTAGAGAGGAACCAGGCTGTGAGGGGTGGCCAGTCCTCTTCTGGCTGTGCCGGGTGCAGATTATAATCAGTATGGCAAAAAGTATCTCTGCTCAGAGGGCCTTAAAAATATTTTTTGCAGAGAGAGAAGCTAGTGTGGAAGGAACGTCTTTCACTTTAGAAGATGAAGAATTTTCAGAATATGAGGATCATGTCTCTGTCAATTCGGAGTCTGACAGTGAGATGGAAGAAGAGGTTGAGATTGACCCTCATCCAGCCCCAGGACCAGCCCGTCAGCCAGCAGCTCATCAGCAGCCTGCAGGAGAAATATGGATGTCAAAAAATTGCCCAAGGAACGAGCCACCTCGCATGTGATTAGGATGCAACCGGGGCCGACGCGGATGGCGGTTACTCTTGCGCAGGACATAAAGTCTTCTTTTGAACTGTTCATTCCAGACACCATCCAGAAAATCATTCTGAACTGCACTAATTTGGAGGGAAGGCGTGTTTTTGGAGAGAGATGGAAGGAGATGAACCAAAATCATTTACATGCATACTTTGGGGTTCTTATCCATGCTGGTGTTTTCAGATCCAATGGGGAATCCACAGAATCCCTGTGGGATGCAGAAACTGGCAGAAAACCTTTCATTGCAATAATGTCTCTGGAAAACTTCCACATTATCTCTAGGATTATCCGCTTTGATAACCGAGACACCAGACCAGCTCGGCGGCAGAGAGACAAGCTAGCTACAATCAGGTCAGTGTGGGACAAGTGAGTGGACCGCCTTCCCCTGTTTAACAACCCTAGACCCAACGTTACTGCTGATGAGCAGCATATGCCATTTAGGGGCCACTGCCCCTTCATTCAGTACATACCGTCTAAAAATATGGAACCAAGATCTGGGCTGCCTGTGATGCTGCTTCATCCTATGCGTGGAACTTGCAAGTGTATACAGGGAAACCAGATGGATGAGCTCCTGAGAAGAACCAAGGGATGCGGGTTGTCCTGGACGTAACACAGGTACACCGTGGCCACAACATCACACGCAATAACTGTTTTACTTCGCACAAGCTGGGGACGTGAGCTCCTCAAGAGGAAGCTGACGGTAGGAACAATATGAAAAAACAAGCCAGAGCTCCCACCTCAGCTGTTGAGTACACGGAACAGGCCTATCAATTACTCTAAGTTTGTGTTCACGGCCGACACATCCCTACTGTCCTACGTGCCAATGAATGGCAAAAATGTGGTACTCATGAGTATGCTGCATAGGGAGGGGAGAATCTGTGGCCAGGAACATCAAAAACCAGAAATCATAATGGATTACAATGCCACAAAAGGAGGGGTGGACAATTTAGACAAGCTGGTGACTGACTACAACTTCAAAAGAAGGAACACCCTGCACTGGCCACTTGTGATATTCTTCAACATCTTGGCGTACAACGCGGTTGTCATCTGGATGGCGTTGAACCCAGATTAGATAAATGTGATCTAGCAGAGGTAAATGGCAAATATTAACCACGTATGCTGTCTATAAGTCAACATCTAAGTACTAAATATTTTTACATAAATTGTTCCGGCTGTATTGTTTTAAAAACCCAATAATGTAGTGGGTCCATCAGACCCACGAACAGTGGGTGAATAACAAAAACATGAACACAAGGGTTAAAACAGTCAAATAATACTATATGGTTACAGAGATGGGGTTACCTGTAGGATAGCCCTCTCATAGTATTACTTTGTAGGGTCTTTGATGGGCAAGCAGCTTTCTGCTATGAGAACAAGAGGACAAATATGCATAACATAGTGTAATTACATACAGTAGTTGTTTACTGAGGTATTTGTATTCTACCTGACATAGAATCAGCTATCATAGATGCATTAGGTCTGTTTCTTCATTCTAGGCCGATTTGATTCAACGTTTAATGGAGTATTATCTCTCAAAATATCCTGATTAAAATGATTCCTTGTGTGAGATACCTCGACAGATATAATTATTTTCACCCAAAAATATTTTGTTCCGCATGTATATGGGATGGATAGAGGAAAAAATGAATAATAAGAAATAAATTAAAACTGAAGCTCAGGGTCTATCAGCTTACCAACTCTTTAATTCTAGCTGGGTTTAAGGTCTCCAGTGAAGTATTACATGTGAGTAATACAGTCAAGATATGACAAGAGCACTATGACAGTTCACCCCAGCCTGCTGGACAGTGATCTCTGCATATCATAATCATCTTTAACAAATAATCTTTCAATAAACCCTTAATCCTGGTGTCAAATCTCAGATCTTTCAGATACGTTTTTGTATTCCAGATGCAATTACATCCTTTAATCTCTCAACTGATATGAAAGGACAGGACTGAAAGGAAATTGTCCAGAGATACAGTACAGGTGGGGGCAGTCATAACACAAACCAAATAGTCAGATATCATATTAAAGTTGTTTTGAATCATGTGTTGTCAAGGAAGGGATTTAAGTACTACACAGTTTCCAGGGTAACTGTAATTGGTTGTTTGTTTCTGGCCTGTAAAATCCATCTTGCCCTTTAATTCACCTCAAAACAAATGAATGCAGATCGGCAGTGGAAGACAATGCTGTCTGCCACATCTGGCAGCTAGCTGTATGTTAGAACAGGGTTTCCTAAGGTATCTTTACGTTTTGGGTACCATCAAGTGCTATGATGAAACAGTCTCTCATGAGGACCGCCACAGGAAAGGAGGACCCAGACTTACCTCTGCTGCAGAGGATAAGTTCATTAGTTAACAGCCTCAGAAATTGCAGCCCAAATAAATTAACAGACACATCAACATCAACTGTTCAGAGGAGACTGCATGAATTTGGCCTTCATGGTCAAATTGCTGCAAAGAAAACACTACTAAAGAACACCAATAATAAGAATAGAGTTGCTTGGGCCAGGAAACACAAGTAATGGACATTAGACCTGTGGAAATCTGTCCTTTGGTCTGATGAGTCCAAATTTGCCATTTTTGGATCCAACCGCCTTGTCTTTGTGAGACGCAGAGTAGGTGAACGGATCTCCGCATGTGTGGTTCCCACTGTGAAGCATGGAGGAGGTGGTGTGATGGTGCTTTGCTGGTGACACTGTCTACGATTTATTTAGAATTCAAGGCACACTTAACCAGCATGGCTAC
Organism: Brachymystax lenok tsinlingensis; assembly: GCA_030435695.1. Taxonomy (NCBI): domain Eukaryota; kingdom Metazoa; phylum Chordata; class Actinopteri; order Salmoniformes; family Salmonidae; genus Brachymystax; species Brachymystax lenok. The sequence goes on from CM059794.1 coordinate 9,790,649, forward strand.
CACAACATTCTGCAGCGATACGCCATCCCATTTGGTTTGCGCTTAGTGGGACTATCATGTGTTTTTCAACAGGACAATGACCCAACACACCACCAGGCTGTGTAAGGGCTATTTGACCAAGAAGGAGAGTGATGGAGTGCTGCATCAGATGACCTGGCCTCCACCCAATTGAGATGGTTTGGGATGAGTTGGACTGCAGAGTGAAGGAAAAGCAGCCAACAAGTGCTCAACATGTGGGAACTCCTTCAAGACTGTTGGAAAAGCATTCCTCATGAAGCTGGTTGAGAGAATGCCAAGAGTGTACAAAGCTGTCATCAAGGTAAAATATAAATACATTGTTTCACGGAAACATGGCTCTCGGGACATGTTGTCGGAGTCGGTACAGCCACTGGGTTTATTCATGCGTCGCGCCGACAGAAACATCTCTCTGGGAAGAAGGGCAGGGGTGTATGCTTCATGATTAATGACTCATGGTGTAACCATGTTCACCTGACCTATAATTCCTTATACACTGCTCAAAAAAATAAAGGGAACACTAAAATAACACATCCTAGATCTGAATGAATGAAATAATCTTATTCAATACTTTTTTCTTTACATAGTTGAATGTGCTGACAATAGAATTACACAAAAATTATCAATGGAAATCAAATGTATCAACCCATGGAGGTCTGGATTTGGAGTCACACTCAAAATTAAAAGTGGAAAACCACACTACAGGCTGATCCAACTTTGATGTAATGTCCTTAAAACAAGTCAAAATGAGGCTCAGTAGTGTGTGTGGCCTCCACGTGCCTGTATGACCTCCCTACAATGCCTGGGCATGCTCCTAATGAGGTGGCGGATGGTCTCCTGAGGGATCTCCTCCCAGACCTGGACTAAAGCATCCGCCAACTCCTGGACAGTCTGTGGTGCAACGTGGCGTTGGTGGATGGAGCGAGACATGATGTCCCAGATGTGCTCAATTGGATTCAGGTCTGGGGAACGGGCGGGCCAGTCCATAGCATCAATGCCTTCCTCTTGCAGGAACTGCTGACACACTCCAGCCACATGAGGTCTAGCATTGTCTTGCATTAGGACGAACCCAGGGCCAACCGCACCAGCATATGGTCTCACAAGGGGTCTGAGGATCTCATCTCGGTACCTAATGGCAGTCAGGCTACCTCTGGCGAGCACATGGAGGGCTGTGCGGCCCCCCAAAGAAATGCCACCCCACACCATGACTGACCCACCGCCAAACCGGTCATGCTGGAGGATGTTGCAGGCAGCAGAACGTTCTCCACGGCGTCTCCAAACTCTGTCACGTCTGTCACATGTGCTCAGTGTGAACCTGCTTTCATCTGTGAAGAGCACAGGGCGCCAATGGCGAATTTGCCAATCTTGGTGTTCTCTGGCAAATGCCAAACATCCTGCACGGTGTTGGGCTGTAAGCACAACCCCCACCTGTGGACGTCGGGCCCTCATACCACCCTCATGGAGTCTGTTTCTGACCGTTTGAGCAGACACATGCACATTTGTGGCCTGCTGGAGGTCATTTTGCAGGGCTCTGGCAGTGCTCCTCCTGCTCCTCCTTGCACAAAGGCGGAGGTAGCGGTCCTGCTGCTGGGTTGTTGCCCTCCTACGGCCTCCTCCACGTCTCCTGATGTACTGGCCTGTCTCCTGGTAGCGCCGCCATGCTCTGGACACTACGCTGACAGACACAGCAAACCTTCTTGCCACAGCTCGCATTGATGTGCCATCCTGGATGAGCTGCACTACCTGAGCCACTTGTGTGGGTTGTAGACTCCGTCTCATGCTACCACTAGAGTGAAAGCACCGGCAGCATTCAAAAGTGACCAAAACATCAGCCAGGAAGCATAGGAACTGAGAAGTGGTCTGTGGTCACCACCTGCAGAACCACTCCTTTATTGGGGGTGTCTTGCTAATTGCCTATAATTTACACCTGTTGTCTATTCCATTTGCACAACAGCATGTGAAATTTATTGTCAATCAGTGTTGCTTCCTAAGTGGACAGTTTGATTTCACAGAAGTGTGATTGACTTGGAGTTACATTGTGTTGTTTAAGTGTTCCCTTTTTTTGAGCAGTGTATTCAAATGCCGACCATTTGTTTAACAATGTTTTGGTTACTACATGATTCCATATGTTTTATTTCATAATTGAGGTCTTCACTATTATTCTACAATGTAGAAACTAGTCAAAGTAAAGAAAAACCTTGAATGAGTAGGTGTGTCCAAACATTTGACTGGTACTGAATATTTATATTGAATGAAACTGAACTCAGAGTTGAATTACCTGGGCGCCAATTTTATTGAATAGACAAACAATACTGACTATACAGACACACTGAAGGAGCGTAAAAGTACAGTATGAAAAAGCTAGTGTATGAAAGGAAATCCCTGTCCCATCTAAGTAGGAAATTATAAAACAAATGTTATGAAGGGGGGCAATTTAACAGGCCGAATGGACGTAAAACAAACTTTTGTCCACATTACTAAATAAATGAGTTGTTAAAACATGGAGTTAACTTCATCATAGAGCAGCGATGGTAAAGCACAAACAACTTTTACATCTGGGTCACATTCAAGATCTTCACACCAATCGGTTTTCAATATGTGAACAACGTGGGACAATTCTTATCAATAGTTTTGGGGTTATGTCAAAGCTGTACATCAACTTCCACTCAACCCCTTTGATTTCTGTTTTGAAGTCCACTGGTGGGTCAGATAAAGGCATTGTTCTCCAGGAAAGTGTTTTGTTGATAAGAACACTGACTGGTGCTATGGTTCTCCTAGCTCTCCCTCCATGGTTCGTACCAGAACATACAGCTCTGCCAGGCCGACTACGGACGCAGCAATCACTGCAGATATCACCCTCTGAAACACACAAGCAAACATGTCAACAAAGATACTGATTCTTAAACAGGGTTAAAGGGGTTTTGAAATGAAGCTTACTTTGTGATTACATTTTCAAACAATATTTCTGTCCATGTACAACACAATGCAGTACTAGCTTAACCCTTGCAATCGAGGTTTAAGTGACACGATTAATCTCGTCAGGAAATGGGGGCTTATACTTGCCCAGCTTGTAAGAGTGAGGGATCTTTGTATGGATTCTTACCGCCGTTATCTCTGTGAAGAGGTATTGACTGCCGAGATAGGAGCAAGCGAATGTTGCCGCCACTGTCACTAGGAAGTTTAAGACCGTCACAACTGCAGCTTTGGCTGAGCGCACTAGACAGACCACAAACACACACACATTAGAGGGAGGGAGGGTTGAGGAAAAGGTAGATGACGAGGATAGTAAGAATATTAGAGACAGATTGCATGGAAGCGTTTGTAACCCATAGCAACCTTCTCTCCCAAAGTCTGCCAGTGTCTCACGCCGATGAATTTGCTGGAGGGAGAGAAGTACTCGCATGAATCAACAACAACCCATACATTAAACACTATCATGCATTTAAGCTGGCTGCCATATGTTAATCGAATGCATACAGTAGGCTACATGCTGAGTGTGCACTGTGCAATTCACCTGAGTGTTTACATTCCGTGTGATCCTGTTGTATTCTTCATTGGCCAACTTGGCTTTGATTCGTTCCAGACGAGCCACAAGCATAGGGTTCTGTCACAAAGAGTGTGTATGACTTTAACGTAGTCCTCGTGATGGAGATCAAATGACTGAAGGAATAAACATACATCGAGGTCTCACTTACTCTGGGGGGCATTTCAACCTTTGGCAGGTGCAATGAGCTGTCCTCTAACAACTCATGAAGGTAGAAAGGTTGACCTGAAATGAAGGAAAATCTCACATAGGCTAGTACTTAATTCATGAAATGTAAGATATGTGTTGTATAACTGTGTTTATTAGATACCATTGTCTTGCAGACATTTATTAAGTTTTCTTGCAGTTCTGAAGGACAGAGTTGATGGTTGTTCCTGTTGAAGAATATCCTCCACTTCTTTCTGTAGTTCCGTTGGAACTGAAACCTCATCGTTCTCCAGCAAGTATTTTACCCTCTCTCGAAATGTGTTTCCAATCACAAATGACGACGCCATTCTCTAGATAACGTTAACGGTCAAATTTATGTAGCTAGCTACAATGAACTGTGCAGACAAGTGGCTGGATTAGCTAGTTGTTATTCTCCCGTAACTGGCCGAGCTGAGTTCGCCAGCTGATCTAGCTAGCAGCTAACGTCTTTAGCAAGCAAACCCACGACCCGGAGGAAAAGTTGGCAGTTTATACAGATGATCCATTCCCAATTCTTCACAAATTGATACATTTAGTATTAATCTAATCATAGTATCAACTACCCATTTTAAGTTGTCCGACAATGATGAGAGTTTAGTTAATTTTACTAGCTAGCATTAACAACAGCCGAAAGAGGAAGCAACCAGAGTTGTCTTTGAAAGATCTATGTTTATCTTGTAACAGGATCTGACGTAGAGAGCTACTTCCACTCAAAAACAAATACCAAAAATACTGTACTTTCAAACATAGTTAATAATATACAGTATTTGTACACAGTGGAAATTATCATCGTGTTGATTTTTGTACAAGTATCGTTTTCAAATATAGTTATTATTTCAATTGATTTGTTTATATTTCTTTACCGCTTTGCATTGTGTAAATATATTTGCATATACAGCCCTGATTGGCTAATAGAAGTATCTAGAGACCACCCCCTTACCCCTTCAAAAAACAAAGGCACATGGTGTGTGTGCTGCTTTGTTTTGTCATCAAAACAAAAGGCATACATCACACATCTTAATTTGCTATATCATTGTTATACTGTTTTCAATAGGTCACCAGAATGCCCTCCAGGACATATACAGCACCCGGTGTCACAGAAAGGCCCAGAAGATCATTAAGGAAGCTCAGCCACCCCAACCACAGCCTGTTCACCCCACTACCATCTAGAAGGCGGAGACAGCACAGGTGCATCAAAACTGGAACCGAGAAACTGATACACAGCTTGTATTTCCAGGCCATCAGACTGTTAAACAGTCATCAGTACCCTGCCCTGAACCTTAGACACTGTCACAAACCAGCTACCACCTGGAACTCTACCCGGCACCTTAGAGACTGCTGCCCTATGTATAGTTGAAGTCGGAATTTTACATTCACCTTAGCCAAATACATTTAAACTCAGTTTTTCACAATTCCTGACATTTACTCCTAGTAAAAATGCCATGTCTTAGGTCAGTTAGGAACACCACTTTATTTTAAGAATGTGAAATGTCAAATAGTAGAGAGAATTATTTATTTCAGCTTTTATTTCTTTCATCACATTCCCAGTGGGTCAGAAGTTTACATACACTCAATTAATATTTGGTAGCACTGCCTTTAAAATTGTTTAACTTGGGACAAACGTTTCAGGTATCCTTCCACAAGCTTCCCACAATAAGTTGGGTGAATTTTGGCCCATTCCTCCTGACAGGGCTGGTGTAACTGAGTCAGGTTTGTAGGCCTCCTTGCTCGTACACGCTTTTTCAGTTCTGGCTACAAACTTTCTATAGGATTGAGGTCAGGGCTTTGTGATGGCCACTCCAATACCTTGACTTTGTTGTCCTTAAGCCATTTTGCCACAACTTTGGAAGTATGCTTGGGGTCATTGTCCATATGGAAGACCCATTTGCGACCAAGCTTTAACTTTCCGACTGATGTTTTGAGATGTTGCTTCAATATATCCACATAATTTTCCTTCTTCATGATGCCATCTATTTTGTGAAGTGCACCAGTCCACCCTGCAGAAAAGCACCCCACAACATGATGCTGCCACCCCCATGCTTCACGGTTGGAATGTTGTTCTTCGGCTTGCAAGCCTCCCCCTTTTTCCTCCAAACATAATTGTTTCATCAGACCAGAGGACATTTCTCCAAAAAGTACGATCTTTGTCCCCAGGTTTAGTTGCAACCCGTAGTCTGGCTTTTTTATGGCGGTTTTGGAGCAGTGGCTTCTTCCTTGCTGAGCGGCCTTTCAGGTTATGTCGATATAGGACTCGTTTTACTGTGGATATAGATACTTTTGTACCTGTTTCCTCCAGCATCTTCACAAGGTCCTTTGCTGTTGTTCTGGGATTGATTTGCACTTTTCGCACCAAAGTACGTTCATCTCTAGGAGACAGAACGCGTCTCCTTCCTGAGCGGTATGACGGCTGCGTGGTCCCATGGTGTTTATACTTGCGTACTATTGTTTGTACAGATGAACGTGGTACCTTCACGCATTTGGAAATTGCTCCAAGGATGAACCAGACTTGTGTTGGTCTAGGCTGATATCTTTAGATTTTTCCATGATGTCAAGAAAAGAGGCACTGAGTTTGAAGGTAGGCCTTGAAATACATCCACAGGTACACCTCCAATTGACTCAAATTATGTCAACTAGCCTATCAGAAGCTTCTAAAGCCATGACATCATTTTCTGGAATTTTCCAAGCTGTTTAAAGGCACAGTCAACTTAGTGTATGTAAACTTCTGACCCACTGGAATTGTGATACAATGAATTATAAGTGAAATAATCTGTCTGTAAACAATTGTTGGAAAAATTACTTGTGTCATGCCAAAACTATAGTTTGTTAACAAGAAATTTGTGGAGAGGTTGAAAAACGAGTTTTAATGTAAACTTCCGACTTCAACTGTACATAGTCATTGAACACTGGTCACTTTAATAATGTTTACATACAGTTTTACCCACTTTATAAGTATATACTGTATTCTTGTCATGGCTCATCCTATATAAAACTATTGCTGTACAGACATTTTCTATTCACCATTCACAGTGCCTTCATAAAGTATTCAGACCCCTCGACTTTTTCCACCTTTTTTTTACGTTACAGCCTTATTCTAAAATGGATTCATTAAATAAAAATTGTCAGCAATCTACACACAATACCCCACAATGACAAAGTGAAAACAGGTTTTTACTGTATTTACTTAAGTATTCAGACCCTTTGCTATGAGACTCAAAATTGAGCTCAGGTACATTCTGTTTCCATTGATCATCCTTGAGATGTTTCTACAACTTGATTGGAGTCCACCTGTGGTAAATTCAATTGATTGGAAATGATTTGGAAAGGCACACAGCTGTCTATATAAGGTCCCAGAGTTGACAATGCACGGCAGAGTAAAAACCAAGCCATGAGGTCGAAGGAATTGTCCGTAGAGCTCAGAGACAGGATTGTGTTGAGGCACAGATCTGGGGAAGGGTACCAATGCTGTTTGCAGCATTAAAGGTCCCCAAGAACATAGTGGCCTCCATCATTCTTAAATGTAATACATTTGGAATCACCAAGACTCTTCCTAAAGCTGGCCGCCCGGCCAAACTGAGCAATCGGGGGAGAAGGACCTTGGTCATGGAGGTGACCAAGAACCCGATGGTCATCTGACAGAGCTCTAGAGTTCCTCTGTGGAGATGGGAGAACATTCCAGAAGGACAACCATCTCTGCAGCACTCCACCAATCAGGCCTTTATGGTAGAGCTGGCAAACAGAAGCCACTCCTCAGTAAAAGGCACAACAGTCCGCTTGGAGTTTTCCAAAAGGCACCTAAAGGACTCTTAGACCATGAGAAACAAGATTCTCTGGTCTGATGTAACCAAGATTCAACTCTTTGGCCTGAATGCCAAGCGTCACGTCTGGAGTAAACCTGCCTCCATTCCTACGGTGAAGCATGGTGGTGGCAGCATCATGCTGTGGGGATGTTTTTCAGCGGCAGGGACTGTGAGACTAGTCAGGAGAGGCAAAGATGAACAGATGTCCAGAAAGATCCTTGGTAAAAACCTGCTCCAGAGCGCTCAGACTGGGACCTCAGACAGCTGCCTACATACAGACTTGAAATCATTGGCCACTCTAACAAATGGATCACTAGTCACTTTATTAATGCCACTTTAATAACGATGTTTACATATCTTGCATTACTCATCCCATATGAATATACTATATTTTATACCATCTATTTTATCTTGCCTATGCTCGGTCATCACTCATCCATATATTTATATGTACATATTATTATTCCATCCCTATAATTTGTGTGTATTAGGTAGTTGTTGTGGAATTTTTAGATTACTTGTTGATATTGCTGCACTGTCGGGACTAGAAGCACAAGAATTTTGCTACATTCGCAATAACATCTGCTAACCATGTGTATGTAACCAATTTTATTTGAGGTTCACTTCCAACAGGACCCTAAGCACACAGCCAAGTAATTTTTTTTATTCAAACTTTATTTAACTAGGTAAGTCGGTTAAGAACAAATTTGCATTTGCATTGACGGCCTACACCAGCCAAACCCGGACGACGCTGGGTCAAATGTGCACCGCACTATGGGACTCCCAATCACGGCCGGTTGATACAGCCTGGATTTAAGGATGCAGTGCCTTAAACCTCTGCGCCACTCGGGAGCCCATTGAGCCAATTGGACAATGCAGGACTTCAGGACAAGTCTCTGAATGTCCTTGAGTGGCCCAGCCAGAGCCTGGACTTGAACCCGATCTACCATCTCTAGAGAGACATGAAAATAGCTGTGCAGCTACGCTCCCCATCCAACCTGACAGAGCTTGAGACGATCTGCAGAGAAGACTGGGAGAAACTCCCCAAATACAGGTGTGCCAAGCTTGTAGCGTCATACCCAACAAAGTACTGAGTAAAGAATCTGAATATTTATGTAAATGTGATATTTCAGTATTTTATACATTAGAAAAAATATAACTTTTTGCTTTGTCATGATGGGGTATTTTGTGTTGATTTGTGAGGGGAAAAAAATATTTAATCCATTTTAGAATAAAGCTGTAACCTAACAAAATGTGGGAAAAAATCAACGGGTCTGAATACTTTTCAAAGGCACTGAATATATTTATATTACGGATTCTGGTCCGGAAGCTAACTTCCTGCAATTCTATCCATTTTGCCATGGTGTTTTGTACTGCGTATTTGAAAACGGTATACTTAACATAGTTCATTCTATTATTTCTACTACTGTACTTTGCATTTATTTCTTTTACCAGGTAAGATGACTGAGAACACATTCTCATTTACAGCAACAACCTAGGGAACAGTTACAGGGGGATGAATGAGTCAATTGGATGCTGGGGATGATTAGGTGACCATGACGGTATGAGGGCCAAATTGGGAATTTAGCCAGGACACCAGGGTTAACACCCCTAGGGGCGGTTTCCCAGACACTGATTAAGACTAATCATAGACTAAATTGGAGATTTAAGCTGGACTAACTGAAATAGAATTTCTCAGACATGGTTTAAAATAGTCTCAGACTTTCCCTAGTCCTGAATTACAAAGTCTGATTTCCAGAAGTCTGATTAGAACTAGTCTAGATTTAAGTAAAGGCTTAAACTAAACCTGGCCAGAGGCAGGTTTAACTTCAGATTAATTGATGTTGGCCTCCAGATTGACCTTAGCAATAGAGGAAAATGGATTACCTGGACTATTTTAATGATGATGAAAGAGCTCCATTTAGACCAGACAGAAGGGTGGTTATGGACAGGAGCAACCCACTGAATGATTTTGATGAAATCAACTTTCGTGACCGTTGCATGTACAAAGCAACTGCAGCAGACATAATTAGTCTGCTTGAGACAAGGCTTTCATCTGATTCTTTTAGGGGAATGCCTATCCCTCCTTCGCTACAAGTACTGATCACCTTAAGGTTTTTGGCATGTGGAACCTTCCATCGTGAAACAGGCGATTTGTGTGGCGTAAGTGAACCAACTGTGTGCAAAATAGTCCACAAAGTGTGCAAAGCTATATGTGAACTGAAGGACGACTACATCAAGTTTCCTGATGCTGCTGGCCAAGCCAACTACAAGGTGGAGTTCTTTGAATATGGAAACTTCCTGGAGTCATTGGCTGTATTGATGGATGTCATATTCCAATAAAGTGTCCCTCTACTGCAGATTCTGAGGAGTACAGAAATCGTAAAAACTGGTTCTCAATAAATGTACAAAGTGTGTGCACTCCCACTATGCAGTTCTCCAACATTGTTGCACGTTGGAAAGGTGCAACTCATGACTCAAGAATTTTCCAGAACTCCTGTCTGTACGCTCAGTTTGAAGGGGGTCAACATAGTGGAATCATACTTGGTGACAGTGGGTATGCACAGACCAACTTCTTGTTCACTCCTTACCTTCATGCAGTCACACCTGAGCAGCAGCGGTACAACCAAGCTCATATCCGTACCAGAGGTACAGTGGAGCGCATGTTTGGTGTATGGAAGAGTCGTTTCCAGTGTCTCAGAAACACATTGCGCTTTGAACCAAGAAGATGCTGTATTGTTATAATTGCAACAACAGTGCTTCACAATTACCTCAAACAGCATGGCTGCCCAGATCCTCAAATGGAACATAGGGATGAACCAGATCTTCCCATGGTTGAGCCAGACAATGACAGGTATGGACTGGCGTGCAGAGATGCTTTTGCTTGGCGGCACTTCTCACAATAAAGTTACCTCAGATGATTGAAGACAACAATTGCCACAGATTGATGATGAACAAAAGTTTAATTTCATAAATTGAGATATCGGGACCCTGAACTGGTGCTGGTTTCAGTAGAACATTGGTACTGCTGCTGCTTCATTTCTCTCTCTCTTCCTCCCTCATGGCTAACTCAACATTAAGTATTTTCATCTTCATTTCATGTTCATCTTGTAAATACTTTAATTTGTGCTCATGGAATTCCATGGCCAGTTTCTCGTGCATGGTCAGCCTCTTGGTCCTTCTCATCTGGCCAGAATTAGTGACACCATCTTCCCTCCAGGCTGTTGCAGCTGTAGTGGGCTGACTTTCATCCTGTCTCAGGACCTCCAAGCTCTGGTGATCATCTGAAAAGTATTATATTGCAGCATTAGTGAACAATATGTATTCAGAAGTTCAGTTCATGAAATATTTAAGGTTATATGACTGCAAGAAATGACTGACAACAATACATATTCTCTGCAGTTTAAGGATGGCACATATTGAATTAATGTGGCTTACCAAATGAGGATTGAACGGGCCCCATCTGAACTGTCCAAATGATCATCATCAGGTATACCTTCCAGGGGCTGCTGGCTATCAATGATCGAAGTCAACAAGTGTCCTAGGTCATCGGTCTCCGGTCTTTCTGGGGGTCCACCACCAGTCTTGAAACGCTCCCTACGTGCAACAGCATTTGTCTTCTTTAAGTTTATTTTCATGTTTTTCCACAGGATCTTAGAAAGATGAGACAATTTAAAAAATTTAAATTCTGTATGATGCTGTTTGTAATGTACTTGGATCAAAATGAAGCAACATTTCAAAGTGACTGACATGTAAAAGTAGACCAACAATAATACAGTAGCTTACCTGAAGTTGTTGAAGTGTCCTGTTGCTTACTTTTTCATTCGAGTTAAATTCATTGCAAATTAAAGTCCAAGCATTCTTTTTCTTGTTTTCTGTTGCTGAATCATGCTGTTTGTTCTCAATAATTGGGTGGTTTGACACAATTTGCTTCAAAAGGGTCCTTTCAAAGTCACTGAAATTCTTTGAACGTTGTCTTTACCTTTGTCCATTGTTTGGTTGGGTGATTTACTCCAGTTCCACACACACAATGTTAATGTTTCTTAAGGGTCCAGCCCTGGTTTTTGAAGCAACCTCAGGTCTGCACCAAGTGCACAACATTACTCTAATCGGGCTTCACAGAGAGTAGCTAGTTAGTCTTTATTAACCTTAGTCTGCAACTCCCTAGTCGGGTACTACTTAATCTCAAATAAAGCAATGTCTCGGAAAGCCATTTTTTCAGTTCGTATTAATTTAAGTAGAATTAGCCTAGTCCTCATTTATTTTAAACTCTGTCTGGGAAACCGCCCCCTAGAGTCCACAGAGAGTCAAGAGACCCGTTTAACCTCCCATCGGAAAGACGGGACTCTACACAGGGTAACGTCCCCAATCACTGCCCTGGGTCATTGGGATATTTTTTATTTTAGACCAGAGGAAAGAGGGCCTCCTACTGGCACTCCAACAGCATCTGGTATCCCATCCAGGGACTAACCCTGCTTAGTTTCAGAGGCAAGCCAGCAGTGGGATGCAGGGTTGTACTTTCTAAGAATGTTATTTAAGAACATACATTCTGTCCTCAGACTGTTAAGAAAACTTTGGTTAAGTTCAGAGAACATTCTTAGAATGTTATTTAAAAACATATACATTCCATTCTCAGCATCAACAAAATGTTCTGTATCTTGTTAAGTGTTTTCAGGTGTGTTGGCCTCACCCACTAAATGGACACACCTGATCTTAATAAGTTCTTGTTTCCTTTGAAAAGAGGTTTGTTTGGACAGACTAAAATGAACAGCTTTGTATGAGTAAAGAAACAAGGCATGCTAGCTCAATATTGGCAGCGCAGTGGACTAATTCCCAGTGGTGTAAAGTACTTAAGTAAAAATACCTTAAAGTACTACTTAAGTCATTTTGGGGGGTATCTGTACTTTACTATAGGTTCTAATCTCACTGATGTTGTCACAATAAAAAAAAAATTCACGCCTAAGGAAATGAATTTCCATGTGTCCTATCTGTGCTTGGAGTTCAAAAAGTTAACCCAAAATAAGCTAGCAGTGTTATTAAACGTCTTATTGAAACATTGTGTAAGTTAAGGAAGTTATTAAAAAATAAAAACCTATAATTAAAAGAGTATGCGTTTCCTTTCTACTACCAATATATAAGTTTGATAATTATATAGTCCTGAAGAAATCGACTAACAGAATCAAATCTGCTAGCTGTGTATCTTTTCAAGTTATTGTTTTAGAACTCAATATACTATCTGCACAGAAACAAATTACAGAAAGCATTGTGTCCTACATAAGATAAGGACAGACATACACAAGTAATATAATATTAAAAATAACTATTGAAAGAATAAGGTTAGGGAAATATATTCTCATTCAAACCTGAAAACAAAGTGCAAGTTAGGGCCTACATTACTATCATAATCGTAACATCCTATACAACCGCTTGCCCTCGCATTCAGGTGCCAAACAAGCAAACCGCGTCTTATTCTCCTTTCTATCTTTCCTGTAACAAAGTAAAAAGATTCTAGAGTCATCCTCAAGTACACTGAAGTTTCACTCTTTCTGTTCTGACAATCAGCCAAATGTTAGCTTGTTCTTTGATATATTTGTGCTATATAGCCAACTCTTATGTATAGCCAGCTTCTATGGTAACATGGCATGACAACAATAATACATTAGGCATTAGCAAGACCAGGCTATAGGGATCTGGGACCAGGCTAGAGCATTTCTATGACCTGCACCACTAGTTTGGTATGTACAGCAGCCACCTCCATCAGCATCAACCTAGGAGGGTTAGGGAGGTACCAGTTCAACTGCTTCTCTGCCAGTCGATGTTCACCTGCCTGTCCTCTGTGTGTATGTCTCAGTCTCATACCCTTCGTCTTCAAGTAGTTCAAAGAAGTCCATGACCTCATGGTCCTCCTCATTCTGCAGGCTTTCCAAGAGCGATGACCCTTTAGCACATAAGAAACGGGATCATGAATGGAAGGGAATTGTGCAGTTATCAACCTGTTTGCAAGGTGACAAAGTTACATTTTACAATCCTTTTGTTTTAATATATATGTAACAATTTAATATATGATAGTCCATAACTGAAATATTTATGATCATGTATTCCTGTAAGCAGTAAGGTCACAAACCAGCTAGACCAGGCAGGATGATTTCGTTACCAATCTGACCACAAAGCCTGAGCTTTCATAGTAATCCGATCTGTTATAAGGTTAGGCAATTAATTCAAAGACAAAATACCTAAAGTGCTGCTTGATCCTCCTCGTTGATTCACTTGTGTAGGAGAGGCAGGTTCTTTCTATGCTGAAAGACAAATTCCAGAAAAATAGGTTAGAGTTAAACATGTAGACCAGTCTTTCTGACTGAACTTTCGTAAACTACATTCACAGAGGTTTCCTGCCCAATAAATACTTAACCTGCTTCCAGCCAAACCAAGCATTGGCAATGCAGACGCAAGATAACTAGCTAGATTAAAAAACAACATTTAACTTCATAATTACCAGCTACTGGAGCTGGATGAGAGTTGACTCACTGAGTATCGTGAATACGGCGTTAACGTAACTATGCGTTCAAACAAGCCTGCAATGAAAATGAATGGGCCTACAAATAATATGTTCGCATCAAACTTTGATTGACAAGGCAATGGACAACTATTATTTGAGAAAAGCTGAAAAAACAGACCCCTTCTGGCGCAATCTTTACTTTGTTCGGTGTTACGACCTATCGTACGTAGTTTAATGTACAAACAACGACCTAGCTTTACGTACTGTGTAGCGAATTTAGAGAGCTACAATAATAACAGCCAGTTTGTACCACTGACGTATATGTTTCGATTAGCATTCGAACCACATTGATTATGAAACATTGAGAATAATGACAAAGATGATGGTAGCAAACGCATGAGCAATCAACATGCATATGAAGGGTCGTCACTAGTTGCCACAGTCATAAACCCCGCCCAATTCTACAAATCTCCTCTTAAAATGTGATTTTAAACCTAACCTTAAATTCATTTTAAGTTTTCATTAATTCTTATAGCCAATTTTGACTTTGTGTTTGTGCTATCTAGTGGAAACCAGTATTGTATGCAGCTGCCTGTCAGCTAGCTAACTAACAAATAATATGCAGATGGCTGACTAACTATAAAGCTTCCTCTGCTCCATCTGTGAATCAACGAGGGTGAACAAAACATTTAAAGTTTTATAGTCACGTGCACAAGTACAGTGAAATGCCTTTCTTGCAAGTTCTAAACCCAACAATGCAGTATGCAATATCAATGTAGTACTAAAAATAACATAAGGTTGAACAAAACATTTATGCAAATGTGGCAACAACAAAAATGTCACATACAGCGGACAGGTGCAGTGAAATATAATGTTAGTCTTTTTACCTGTGTATTAATGAATGATTCACAGAAAAAGACTGAAAGTAAACCATCATTCTCACTCAGCATTAACTTTTTTTCGGACTTTCTTGACTGCGCGCTGTCGTCGATGGCACCAGGTGAATTCAAGGCAACACATTATTGAAAGCTGTAGCTTCACTTTGCATGTTGTCCATGATGAAAATATGAGTAATCAAAAGATTTGTCATTATTTAAATATCCACACAGTAGTGTTAGCTAGCTAGTAGCTTAGGGAAAGATGTATTTTTGACAGAAGAAGCCCCTCTCTTATTCTAGAATAGGAGAGTACATATGCAAATATCAAATTAATAGGCAAATACAAGATGAACGATTAGTGGTCCATTATAATCAGATTGCTATGTGACGTTATGTGGCGGCCTAAACCTCCATCCCAAATCCCGGGTGCCAATGCTAAAATTAAACGTAAAGGCCCAGTGCAGTCAAAATGTGATATTCTTGTGTTTTATATATATATTTCCACACTATAAGGTTGGCATAATACTGGGAAATTGTGAGCAACTATGATACTGCCCTTTTAGTGGTGGGCTATTGCGGTGGGATGGAGTTTTGCAGTACATTCTTTAATAGGCCAACAAGAGAGAGATTTCCAAACATCTTTGCCAAAAACAGCTAGTTTTCCGTTGTCCACTCCCCACTAACAACACCCCTAGACAGTCCTAGCTAAAGTCTTGCTTGAGAAATGTCTCTTTGAAAGTAAGGTACTTTATTGTTACCCCGAAATGATTTGATATTGAGATAAAAACGGCTGCATTGTACCTTTAAATCAACTTTGAAATTCGCATGCTTTTATACACGTGAGCCTGCATGTGCAGAAGTAGGAAAGATGGCTGCTTGTGCAATGCGACGAGGGTTTCTGACTGTTGTCAGTAAATACAACAAGAAACACACACATAGAATATTGGGTGTTATTGAAGGGAGTAGTGGACTTGAGGTGAAGAGACCCCGGTTACCGTGTTTAGCATGTGGATTGCCCAACATTCAGCAGACGAGGTTCATGTCGTCACGGTAAGGGGTACCTTCTAAGCTAATGTGTCCTAGCTAGCTAGCTAATGTGCGTTAGCACGTTTGTCCACTGTCTTGAATGCTGCATCATTGATGCTGCCATGCCTCCACTACTTTAGCTGCCCATCGCTAATAAGATTGCCAGCTAGCTATAGCTACCTGGCTGAGCTTACAAGCAATGCACTTCAGTTTCTCTCTCTATTTATTTATTTATTTATTTATATATATATATATATATATATATATATATATATATATATATATATATATATATATATATATATATATATATATATATATACAGGACCAGTCAAGAGTTTGGACACCTTCTCATTCAAGGGTTTTAATTACTATTTTCTACATTGTAGAATAGTGAAGACATCAAAACTATGAAATAATACATATGGAATCATGTAGTAACCAAAAAGTGTTAAACAAATCCAAATATATTTGAGATTCTTCAAAGTAGCCACCCTTTGCCTTGATGACAGCATTGCACACTATTATCATTCTCAATCAGCTTCACCTGGAATGCTTTTCCAACAGTCTTGAAGGAGTGATTGTGGAGGCCAGGTATTCTGATGCAGCAATCCATCACTCTCCTTCTTGGTCAAATAGCCCTTACACAGTTTGGAGGTGTGTTGTATCATTGTCCTGTTGTAAAACAAATGATAGTCCCACTAAGCGCAAACCAAAAGGGATGGTGTATCACTGCAGAATGCTGTGGTAGCCATGCTGGTTAAGTGTGCCTTGAATTATAAATAAATCAGATAATGTCACCAGCAATGCACCATCACATCTCCTCCTCCATGCTTCACGGTGGGAACCACACATGCAGTGATAACCCATTCACCTACTCTGCGTCTCACAAAGACACTGATTGGAACCAAAATTCTCAGATTTGGACTCATCAGACCAAAGGACAGATTTCCACCGGTCTAATGTCCATTGCTTGTGTTTCTTGGCCCAAGCAACTCTATTCTTATTGGTGTCCTTTAGTAGTGGTTTCTTTGCAGCAATTTGTCCATGAATGCCTGATTTCATGCAGTCTCCTCTGAACAGTTGATTTTGAGATGTCTGTTACTTGAACTCTGAAGCATTTATTTGAGCTGCAATTACTGGGGCTGGTAACTCGAATGAACTTATCCTCTGGAGCAGAGGTTATTCTGGGTCTTCCTTTCCTATGGCTGTCCTCTTGAGCCGGTTTCATCATAGCGCTGGATGGTTTTTGTGACGACACTTGAAGAAATGTTCAAAGTTGTTTACATTTTGATATTGACTGACCTACCTTGTCACAACACAACTGATTGGCTCAAACGCATTAAGGAAAGAAATTCCAAAAATGAACTTTTAACAAGGCACACCTGTTTAATTGAAATGCATTCCAGGTAACTACCTCGTGAAGTTGGTTGAGAGAATGCCAAGAGTGTGCAAAGCTGTCAAGGCAGAAGGTGGCTACTTTGAAGAATCTCAAATATAAAATATATTTTGATTGAACACTTTTGATTACTACAATAATCCATATGTTATTTCATAGTTTTGATGTCTTCACTATCATTCTACAATGTTGAAAATTGTAAAAATAAAGAAATCCTTGAATGAGTAGGTGTCAACTTTTGACTAGTTGTGTAATCTCGCTAGCTAATGTAGGAAAGTGAATGCTCTTGATAACACTTGGCAAGAAGTCAGCTTGGATAGAAACTTGCAGAACTGAACTTGCAGAAACAGGAAGGTGCCTAGCTATAATATATGATTATCTGATATGTTGCCTAGAGCAACAGTGATTGTCACATTGCACAAGCTCCTGTTGTCAGACAAATCCATTTGTTTTTAATATATCCCAACTTACTTATCGAACTCTGTCAATATGCACAGCTCTGCTGCAGACAGTGTCATGTTGGCACTTTGTTGCGCTTGATAACACCCGCAGCTTATAGAGCTTAACTTGCAAGCAGAGCAGTGCATATTTTCAGTATTCATAACTAGAAACTGTCTCGGAGTCTATCTACAAGCCATCAGACAGCTGAACACTTGAACTGGACTGACCACCTGCTCTGATTCTCTACACCTTAACACACATTCACTCACTCACACACCACGCAGTGCATTCAGAAAGTTTACAGACCCCTTCACTTTTTCCACATTTTGTTACGTTACAGCCTTACTCTAAAATTGATTAAATTGTCCCCCTCAATCTGTACACAAGCAAAAACAGTACAATTTTTGTTTGTTGCTAATATGTGTATGTATATAAGAAATTAAATATCATATTTACATAAGAATTCAGACACTTTATTCAGTACTTTGTTGAAGCACCATTTTTCAGCTATTATAGCCTTAAGTCTCCTTGGGTATGATGCTACAAGCTTGGCACACCTGTATTTGGGGAGTTTCTCTCATCCTTCTCTGCAGATCCTTTCAAGCTCTGTCAGGTTGGATGGGCAGTGTTGCTGCACAGCTATTTTCATGTCTCTCCAGATATGTTTGATTGGGTTCAAGTCTGGGCTCTGGCTGGGCCACTCAAGGACATTCAGAGACTTTGTCTTGGCTGTGTGCTTAGGGTCGTTGTCCTGTTGGAAGGTGACCCTTCGCCCAAGTCTGAGGTTCTGAGCGCTCTGGTGCAGGTTTTCACCAAAGATCTCTCTGTACTTTTGCTCCGTTCATCTTTTCCTCGATCCTGACTAGTCTCCCATTCCCTGCCGCTGAAAAATATCCCCACCGCATGATGCTGCCACCACCATGCTTCGTCGTAGGGAGGGTGTCTGGTTTCCTCCATATGTGATGCTTGGCATTCAGGCTAAAGAGTTCAATCTTGGTTTCATCAGACCAGAGAATCTTGTATCATGGTCTGCGAGTCCTTTAGGTGCCTCTTGGCAAACTCCAAGTGGGGTGTCATGAGCCTTTTACTGAGGCATGGCTTCCATCTGGCCACTCTACCTTAAAGACCTGATTGGTGGAGTGCTACAGTGATGGTTGTCCTTCGGGAAGGTTCTCCCATATTCACAGAGGAACTCTAGAGCTCTGTCAAAAGTGACGATCAGGTTCTTGGTCACCTCCCTGACCAAGGCCTTTCTCCCCTGGTTGCTCAGTTTGGCCAGGCGGCCAGCTCTAGGAAGAGTCTTGGTGGTTCCAAACTTCTTCCATTTAAGAATGATGGAGGCCATTTTGTTTTTGGACATTCAATGCTGCAGACATTTTTTGGTACCCCTCCCCAGATCTGTACCTTGACACAATCCTGTCTCGATGGAATGGTTTATTTATGTAAGGGTCGCTTTATTTTTTTATTGTGAAACTAAAATCCTTGCTTGCATTTCAAATCATGAGTGACTCGTGCTGTGCGACGACACGAACAAGTTAATTTTTGATACACTACTGTAGCCTATAGAAGTATTGAAATATAGGCTTAAGTAAGTTACGCTATTAAGATTAAACTGGAGGTGCTCTTAGGCCTACAGCTCCACGGTGGTTATACAAGGCTGCTATACTAAGCCTACTAATGATGATAACGTTATTTTTTTATTGTTATTACTATTACGATCATTATAATAACACGGAGATCAAGTTAAAGGAGGGCTGTTATTATGAATACAAATTGTCAGAAATTATAAGTGTAAACAACACTAAATAAATTATACCGGAGAGGCTGAAATTGTAAAGCGTTTATTAAAGCATAGCAAAGAGAAACTACCAAATTTGTGAAATTGTTTATCCGACTTGTTGTGGTTGCGTGAGTCTTGGTGCTTACGGAATCAGTAGGCTATTAAACAGAAACAAGATTGGTCTTATTTCTGTAGATGTATATGGATAATTTATAAAGCCAGGCACATTTAACAGTTTTGCTGTTGATTATAGACCTAATTCAATTGGAGTTTCCTCACTCTTAGTCCTTGCCTTAATTGTCTGTCTTCTCGTCTGCTGCCTCCACCGCATTGTTCTCAACACCAATATGCTGGGTAACTTAGATTTTATGCACATGGCAACATGGTCTAGTAAAAGGCGCCAATTCAACAGCTCACTGATGTGTTTCAGAACCATGGATAGTGACCGCTATCCAATGCGGGAGAAGGCGCATTTGTTATAAAGTATAATTTGCACCATTGTTCTTACGTAATATAACATATACAATTTCACTAGCACATCTTAGTGATGGACTGTGCTATTCCCACGGCCTCAACAATGTATTATTCCACTCAGGTGCGAATCAGAGGTGTCTTGTACACATTTTGTTCTTTGCCACTGCCCGACTAAAGAAATCTCGGTCGACCAAACAATCGACCAGTCTACTAAATGGGGTCAGCCCTAGCTGCGATCATGGTTGTTTTCGGACTGAGTTCGAAGTGGTAGTGTTGTAGAATTCTTCTCTGGTCCAAAAAGAGAACAATCAGACCCAAACCAGAATCAACCCGTATCCTAATGCGTCTGGGTCTAGACCAGACCCAAGTGACAACAGTTTGTTTATCAGCCTAGTTGCTCTTCTGGTTAATGAGTAGATCTATATGTTGGCTAGGCCTTCTGTAAGTCAATAAATTCACTTTATTAGCATAAGATAAATATGCTATGGGCTATACAGAGCTGTGGTTGGGTCCACATAGGTCTATCAGAAGTAGTTCCAGAGACCCGATGACATCAAACGGGTCCTGACCCGAGTAAAAAAAGTTAGAATTTCGGACCCATGACCACTCGGGTGTCAGGTATCCGGGTGGACCCGTGAAGACCTTGAGTGTAGACCTACATGTACACTTATCTAGAAAAAGCGACATTGGAACAATAGTAGAAAGTTGGCAACATATCTAGCCTATATTAGCTAGTTCACTTTTTGTCTGAGTGGAAGAACGTAGAGAGTTTTGGCCCTATCTGCTGTTGTTTACTTAAGAGAGCAGGTTGGCTTGAGCCAGCACAGAGTAAATGGGTCCAATTTCCTTTGCGCCCCTCATGCCAAGGGCGTAAACGTGGAGGGCTTGCGTTGACATGGAGCCCAGAAGATTAGCAATTGGAAGACCGATCCAGCATCAGCTTGTAATTCTGACTTTTTAGTTTATGTAACCCTTATGTAAGATATTACTGTCCTCTTCTCATCTTCTTGTTATGATGAAATCTCCATGAAATTAGGAAACATGTTAACGATCTGACCCTCCATTTTTAACATTGTATTTGTTATGGTATTTCACCAGCCCTGGTCGTGCTTTCTTGTCAGTGACCGTATAATAATCCAAGGGACAACTGCCGGTAATCGCCAACACAGCTGATGAACATACAAGCCTTCGGGGCAGAGCTCTTCCACCTCCATATCATCTGACTATAATATGCATGTCTAGAGGAGCCCCCATGTTTTGAAGAATAGATCCATCAATGTATGAGCGACTTGAACAAGGCCAGCTGTTGTTCACAATACCTTGTTGATTATAATTCATTGAAGAGTCAAAGGGAATGATGAGATTAGACTTGGTATTTATGTTTGTTTTTTGTTTCGAGGTGTTTTATTCAATCTCGTCTGATTTTGTGATTGAGGTCGAGCTTTAGTCCAAGGGGTTGACTAGGAGATGACCCGTGTGTTCTTGTTGTCATCTCAGTGCTCATGTTGTCTATTGTGTGTACTAGGTTCCATTTCCAAGCTGCTACAACACTTGGCTATGTGAGACTAATGTAGTTCTACAGTGTGATGTACAGGTCCATAAAGTTGGACCCAAGGACAATCAGACCTGGACCTGATCATTTAAATAAAGGGGAACAATCAGACCCAAACCCGACCGGACCCGGTGACAACCAGACCTAGACCCGTACCTTAACTTTATTTATTTATTTTATTTCACCTTTATTTAACCAGGTAGGGCAAGTTCTCATTTACAACTGCAACCGGGCCAAGATAAAGCAAAGCAGTTTGACAAAAACAACACAGTTACACATGGATAGACAAACGTACAGTCAATAACACCAGACTTGATTTGGACCCGGATGACAAAAAAACCCATATTTATCAGCCAAGTTGCTCTTCTGGTTAACAAATAGGGTCTGTGTCGGGTCTCAGGTGTCCGGGTGGACCTGTGAACACCTCTAGCGTGATGTGATTTTGCTCCAGTTTGTCATAGTGTGGCCTGTGTTTGGCAGGAACAGGCCGGAGGGGAAGGTTCTGGAGACTGTGGGAGTGTTTGAGGCGCTGAAGCAGCACGGCAAATATGGAACAGGCCAGGTAAGAGAGTGCCATGCAGTTTACTTGATTCCCGGACACAGATTATGCCTAATTCTGGACTAAAAAAAGTTGTGTCATTGCGTTTGCTTTTTAGGGACTAGTCATAATCTGTCTGGGAAACCGGTCCTAGGTGAATGGTGGCCCTGTACAATAGTCCTAGGTTTATGTGGTCCGAAGTATGTATACTGTAGTTGCCCTAGTCACAAAGTTTTTTCCAACCTCAAGTCTATGTTTCTCCATGTTCTCTCCTCAGCTCTTCCTTCATAGTGTGTTTGGCTACAGGGGGATCGTGTTGTTCCCCTGGCACGCCCGTATCTATGACAGGGATATCATTCCTCCCATGTCTGACAGGTGCGTATCACATCTCCCAGCGGTAGGGCCAGGAGTTATTTTATTTATTTTGTTGACGTGTGTGCTATGTTGATTTGAACGGGTCTTCTTCTTATTTTTAACACCCATGCACTGTCCCTCAGCAAGCCAGAGCCTCCTGGTTCACATGGGTCAAAAGAGGTGAAGGGGAAAACTCACACCTACTACCAGGTCCTCATCGACACGCGGGACTGCCCTCACATAGTACGTTACCGCTGAACACTCCCAATGCCATGTTCATACTGTACATACTGACTAGACATGAATGATGACATCTGCCAGTCTTCTAGTTGTTTCTCCTGTTGTGTTGACAGTCTCCGAGGTCTCAGACTGAAGCAGTGACGTTCCTGGCGAACCATGACGACAGCAGAGCCCTCTATGCCATCCCAGGTAAACAACACATGATCTGCTGCTTCCTGTGTAGTAAATGGCTACATGCTTTGATTTAGTTTCGAACAGGACAATTGGCTAGCAGAGTTGTTAAAATAATAGATTTTAACAACTCTGTTAAATGCTTTGAGTTCTTATCAACAAATGGCACTGTCAGTGTGTGTGTGTGTGTGTGTGTGTGTGTATATAATTTTGGCTTCCCATGTGATTTTGCGTTACTACCCTAGTTACTTTCTTGTACTACTTCTGTCCTCGCCAGCCTCCTGATTGACTGCCATTCTGCCTGGCTGTCATTGTGTGTGTTTCAGGTCTGGACTATGTGAGTCATGAAGACATCCTGCCCTACAACTCCACAGAGCAGGTCCCCATCCAGCATGAGCTGTTTGAGCGCTTCCTCATGTTCAACCCTGACAAAAGTAAGCGCCAGCCACTCGCTGCTTTCCAGTTTCCACGTATCATTTCATTGTACAGCATAGTATAAACTGAGTGTACAAAACATTAAGGACACTTTCCTAATATTGAGTTTGTTGGGGCATGGACTCTACAAGGTGTCGAAAGCGTTCCACAGGGATGCTGGCCCATGTTGACTCCAATGCTTCCCACAGTTGTGTCAAGTTGGCTGGATGTCCTTTGGGTGGTGGACCATCCTTGATAGACCTGGGAAACTGTTGCGTGTGAAATCACCAGCAGCGTTGCAGTTCTTGACACAAACCGGTGCGCCTGGCACCTACTACCATCCCTCGATCAAAGGCATTTAAATCTTTTGTCTTGCCCGTTCACCCTCGGAATGGCACACATACACAATCATTGTCTCGGCTTAAAAATCCTTCTTTAACCCGTCTCCTCCCCTTCATCTACACTGATTTGAAGTGGATTTAACAAGTGACATCAGTAAAGGATCATAGCTTTCACCTGGATTCACCTGGTCAGTCTATCGTGGAAAGAGCAGGTGTCCTTAATGTTTTCTAAACTCAGTGTACATTTCCAGTTATTTTTGGGAATATTCACAAATTAACTTCTATGAAGTATACAATTTTCTGTTTAAAAAAAAAAACATTCAGTAGTACTATAAAGTGTTCCATTTTTTTTATTTTTATCCACAGGTACTGTATATCAATATATCTAGTATACAATATATCCTGGTATTTTGTGAGCATTCACAAGTGTGTATACGACTGTGTAAACCGAGTGTCCTGTGTGTCCAGCCACCCCAGCTCCCCCGTTCAGTGCGAGGGACACTCTGAAAGCATGGCAGGAGAAGAACCATCCCTGGCTGGAGCTGTCCGACGTGCACAGAGAGACGACGGAGAACATCCGGGTCACCGTCATCCCCTTCTACATGGGCATGAGGGTAAGGACGAAGTCGCTGTTGGGACCGTGAGGCTCTTTCTCAAAAATCTGCCCTCTCATTGCCACTTCTTGTTATTGTACTGACCTGAAAGAACTAATGAATAGCTTCCACCATATTGTTATCACCTCTAGTCTTTTTCAATCCGTGCAGATGAAGGGGAGGACAGGTTAAGACATTGAGAGAAAGCCACAGTGTTTTAATTATGTCAGTTCCTATCAAATAAATAGTATCCCGGGTACTATCAGCTCTTTCAATAATGTTCTGCTCGTCCCTGAGTCCTCCCACTCTGTTGTGTGATTCTTATGATGATCTTGAATCTGCCTACGCACAAAGAATAAATACAGTATTTTATTTCTCAGGATGCTCAAAATTCTCATGTGTATTGGGTAAGTTACTTTTTACAATTCCCTGAAAAATGACAAATAATTTGAACTTTTACCAATGTATGATGTAAGCCTCGTATATACAGTCGAGGATACAAATGTAGACTGTAAGAACGGCGACTAATGTGTACCAAATTCTGCTGCTGGTATGGTGTGTCTCTCACAGTGGCGGTACTGCATCCGCCTGGAGAACATGGGCAGTGAGGTGGTGCAACTGAGGGAGAGACACTGGAGGATCTTCAGCCTATCAGGCACCCTGGAGACGGTCCGGGGACGAGGGGTCGTAGGCCGGGTCGGTAGTACAACCGCCTCCACACAATGGAATTACAAACGCTCAATGGCTGTGTCTGAAAACGTTATTAGCTGGCAAAATACTTGCTTCCTCTGTCCTTGTTTCCTCAATTCCTCTCCAAGCCAATTGGATGAGAGGATCTAAGGTCCCTTCTTCGGGCAAACCTCCTCCAATGAGCTTCGAGGGGGAACAAGGACAGAGGAAGCATGTATTTGACACAGCCACTCATACAGTATGTTACCTCCACGACTGAGTAGAGGCCATAACCAATGGTTTTTGTCCCCAGGAACCAGTGTTGTCCAAAGAGCAGCCAGCCTTCCAGTACAGCAGCCATGTTTCCCTTCAAGCACCCAGTGGACACATGTGGTAAGTACTTCCCAGCTTACCCTTGGCTTCTACACACCGTAACATGACATTGGAACTGCATTAATAACATGAGTAATGCTGTGGTAAACATCTTACTGTAGGTGGTAGAAGCAGCACACACAGCTGTACCAGTAATGCAGGTTTATGGATGTTCTGGTATAAGAATGACTTATTAAACCGGTTTTGCTATTTGTACCTGGTCCTCGTGGTAAAAAATAAGCTGGGGAAACAGAAAATATTGATTTGACGTTTGAGTGAATCTTCCACAAATTTACAGGGAATTAAACAATCTTAAACGCAAGAGTAACACGAGCTTTCCAACATCAAGAAGAAATAACATCAACAACCTTCCTTCCATTTAGTACAGAGGTGTGATGGTCAAGATTCTAATGACGCTCTGTGTGCAGGGGGACGTTCCGCATCGAGAGGACGGACGGCTCCCACTTTGATGTGCGCATCCCCCCGTTCTCCCTGGAGAGCAACAAGGACGACAAGGCTCCCCCTGCTGGCTACACCGTCTGAGGCAGCAGCAGGGCCACGTCCCTCAGCGCAGTCTAACAGCCAAGCCATCCTTAGGAACGGATCGACCCTTCCTCTGCTACTTTTTCCTCGTTGAGATTTTAAGAAACGTATTTATTTGAGCACATTGAAACGAGATGTTCAATGAGAAGGGACAAAAAATGTCCTCCCAACACTTGTAGCTAATGAGAACCTTTGCTTTTTAGTGGGAAGGAGAAGCAATCGGTCAGAGGTTGTTGCTTGAGATCGTTCTGCGTAGGCAGAACGGCTCGGTGAGCACTGATGGTATTTGCTTTTATTATTATGAGGAGTGGGACTAAACTATTCCAATTGTTTCTCTCAGCCATAGTTGGTTTGAACCCGAGGTAGACATCTGAAGCCAGGCACCCTTGGTGTATTTTATTGGTGTTTTCTAAATAGTTAAAATCACCATTGAAAGGACTTTACTAAAGCCAAATAGAACGTGTCCAATAGGAGCCCTACTCTTTGAGAGACCTCAGTCCGTCAAGTCTAGACATCATGTTGCTCTCTGATGTTTAGTATTATGCAAATTCCTCTGAGTGTTGTGCCTGTTTAGCTTATCTGTCACTTTGAGCCTCCATGATGGGGCCTGTGGTGAAATGTAGAAAAGGGAAAGAAAACCTTGGTCATGTCTCAAATGGCACCCTATTCCCTATAAAGTGCACTATATAGGGAATAGGTTGCCATTTGGGATGTTGCCATTGAATGGAATAAGATAGTGAATACAGGAGTCAGTGAGCTAAGGATGTCGTAGTGACCCACATTGATGTTACCAACTGTAGGTTTGTCTGATATGAGGGCCGGGTTCAGGAGGGTGTTCTGTTTCCGATAGGAATGTCACGCATAGAGCAGACATGGTTCCTCATTCTACATGACAGGGAATCATGTCTGTTCCACACAATGTATTTATAGCTGAACATTTCATATTGTTGTGATTTGACCATGGTGTGTGTTGGTGAGGGAGGTGTCTGGGAGACTGACTGGGTGCTATGCTGCTCGAGTCTGTAGTGTCCAACCCTTTGAGTCAGTTCTGTGGGTTGAAGTCTCAAAGTTTGATTTTGCCTTGTTGAGGGAAGAAAGTAACTTTTTGGTAGGTGATTTGAAATGACTGTGTTGAATGATGTTCCGTAATAAAGTTGTAAAGCGAAATAAATGTACATTATAAAGAAATGGTCAGATATCTACTGTATCGATTAGCAAATGGACAGTGTTCGTCTACCCTAGGGTTTTTCAAACTCACTCCTTGGGACCCCAAAGGGGTGCACGTTTAGTTTTTTGCCCTAGCTCTACATAGCTGATTCAACTAATCATCAAGCTTTGAGAATTTGAATCAGCTGTGTAGTGTTAAGGCAAAAACCAAAACGTTCACTCCTTGGACCGAGTTTGGGAAACGATGGTCTATCCTTGCAGACGAGTGGGGCATTTTGGCTGATGCTGCAGCTGAGAAATGGATCTGTGTGTACTCAGCATATTAGAACAGCAGAGGTCATACATCCCCCGTGCTGGTCATCTAGAAGCCTCACAGCTGAATTAAATCCAGTTCCATAGTAACCACAGGCAATCACTCAAGATTTGAGTTTTTGAAGCCATCATGAGCAGACAACGAAAATTCATTTAATCGTTTCTAATGCGTTTGAATAGAGCAGCTGTCTCAGCTGCCATGTCGCATATACTGTTGCTATATGTGTAGTTCCTTCCAAGTGAAGGTTCGAGTATACAAATGGTAAATATTAGATTATGCTGACCAGTTCTCATGATCACTGAGGGCACACTGCTGGACCAAAACCCCTTACGAACATGCCCCCATCTTTCCTGTTGTATCTCTGAGCTGTGATTTGGTTCTTGCGCATCTTGAAATCATATGATTGAGATGTCTCTTTTATTATTGAACATGAAATACATGTTATTTGATGGTATACTGAATATCATTTTGACTCCCATTTCAAATCTAACTGATGACAGTGAGTAGTAGCCTATCGGCTGCAAGGGTTTCTATTTTTAAGTCAGAGAAATGGGCTACTTAAATATTTAGAGAAACAAACTATTCTATACTACACTATAATGCTATAAAACAATACTATGGCCCTAAAATAAAAAGTATGTAATTCCACGCAGCCAACACCAGAGGTCAATATAACGCAATACAATGATTTGCACTTCATGTAAACAGACCAATGCTGCAGATTTATGATGTCATTTGAAAGTCTGCAACTACGAGAGTAAAAGTTTAGGCTGAAGTCGTCTTTGCAATGTGCTTAATGTACAAACCAATGTCATAATGCTATCTAAGTATTTGCATGTCACAGTACTGAGTGTGTTCTTAATTTATTATAGGTTTATTATAGGTAGACACTCTAGTATCTCTACATTAGCCCACCCCAACCCCAGACACCGTTCAGAAGAAAAAACAAAGATATCATGGATGTTGTCCTAGCTATAGTTGCAATATCCTCTTGGCAGGACGTCTTTGTAGTGTGGAGCAGCCTGCCCAACCCATCCCTCAGTGCCAGGACTTGAGGAGAAAAGCGCTCACACGCACTGTACTCACGGCGCCTGCTCTGGTCCGCTCCTTCGACAGTGCGCAGCCTATAATTCAGTCCAGACAAGAGACACCGTCAACCAGGTCCCGGCCTCGAAGAGCGAATCATATAATATAGGACCAACGAATCCAATTTCTAACAAAGGAAAAGGTTGACATCACATGTGAATGATTTGGAGAGGCAGAGGTGTATAAACAAACGGAGCAGATAAAGATGTAAACATTACCATGCCCTGTCTCCATCGCCACCACCACCTTCGTTTAGCTTCCTTTTCATTTTCTGCACAGACGCAGACTAGGTGGAATTATTGATTAAAAGGGAAGAGGATTCCAATGTGGACGGGAGGAGAGGAGACACTCGTGACACTGACAGTCACATCAATTTAGGTGCGGCCCTTCAGAGGATAGCCGTTTATATGTGAAGGACAGAAATGAAGTCGTCTCCAGGATAGCACTGTGAGCGAGTGCATCCGATCGGAGTTTGCTGGCGATCTGCGGGAC
Source organism: Brachymystax lenok tsinlingensis (assembly GCA_030435695.1). Taxonomy (NCBI): domain Eukaryota; kingdom Metazoa; phylum Chordata; class Actinopteri; order Salmoniformes; family Salmonidae; genus Brachymystax; species Brachymystax lenok. The sequence goes on from CM059794.1 coordinate 9,819,530, forward strand.
TGCTGCTCCCGGTATTTGCGGTCATGCTGCGGGAAGCATCCTCCGAGCTCATCCCGACTTGAGGGCCTTTTACCAGCCGATTGTTATAACAGTGAATTGGTTCAAATGATTTCGTGGTCTAGAAGACGGAAGATTTGTATCATCGTTTGCTAAAGGACTGCGCAGGGAGAGCTGATCATAGTTCACATAGCTCTGACATTTGTATCCTAATAAAATTCTGTGGAAAACATTTTAATTATTTATAGACTATTTTCCGTGAATTGCATAACAAAAGTTTTGGGTTGTGTCCCGGATTGAAGAGTGTAGGCCTATGGGTTAAGTGTTTCTCTGGTTGTGTTTATAGTAGGCACGCGTAGCAGCCAATTCACTCAAGCTTATTATGTGAGTTAGACATTGGACAGTGTACCGTTTACTAGGGGACAGGTGTGTTGTCCAAAGAGTCAGGTGTGGAAGGAACCCAGAGGTCCTATCCACTTTAAGCCCTTTATGAGAGGGGGTTAATGTTTAGTGCAAAACGTATATTTTTATGCAAGAGCCTTGCATGACTGCCTGGGGAGAAAGTCATTTCTTACAGCAGATTCTAACATCAGAAAATGGGCACCAAACAGACCAAAGGTGCTGGGTGCCAAGAGGCTGGGCCCAGCCCACAGCACGGGTGGAAACGGACCCCTACCAAGGAGAGGGGTGACATCTTCTCCTCCTTCATGTTGAGGTCAGGGGACCGGCTGAGTCGTGGAGGGACCCCTCCGCCCTACCAGCGCCGGATAGGCATGATCCAGGAGATGATGCTGATGGCCAAGCAAGGCAAACAGGACAAGGCCACAGAGATGCTGCAGACACTCCGGCAGGTGTGTATACGTGTGTGTGTGTTTATATGTAAGTGTGTGCGCACGTGTGTTTATGGTATGTCCTTGACTGTTCCTGTGTGTTTGTATGTGTGTGTGTGTCTGTGTGTTTGTGCACCTTTGTGCTCGTGTGTTCATGTGTCTGTGTTTGCCTGTGTGTGTGTGTGTGTGTGTATTTGTGTGTGCATGTGCGTGCACGCATGTGTTTCGTCTACTATAACCCCAAATCCCATGTCAATTTACTGCAAATCCTAGTCTGAGTCCAGATTACATCAACTCTGATAAAGTCCTTCACTAGGCCAGGGATACACAGATAGGAGGGAGGTGAGCTTCAGAGGACAGAGGAGGGCAGACAGATGGACTGATACAGAGACAGGTAGAGAGGTGTGATAATCAGAGGAGGGCAGACAGATGGACTGATACAGAGACAGGTAGAGAGGTGTGATCATCAGAGGAGGGCAGACAGATGGACTGATACAGAGACAGGTAGAAAGGTGTGATCATCAGAGGAGGGCAGACAGATGGACTGATACAGAGACAGGTAGAGAGGTGTGATCATCAGAGGAGGGCAGACAGATGGACTGATACAGAGACAAGTCGAGATGTGTGATCATCAGAAAGCTGGATGTACTTTCTCTCAGTTAGGTCGTGATTAGCTCTACCACGGACACACTGACACCGTGTGCACACTTCACTTTAAGGGACGTGCATAAATAGAGGGACTGTCTGTCTGAGTGAGGCGAGGACGTGAATACTAAGGAAGACCAACTCAAACTACACCTCCATTCTATGTCACTCCAGGGTCGTGTTCACTAGGAACGAAACTGAAGAAACGGGGAGGTGCTACCTGAACTTGGCTAATATGAAACGGCCGTTGTTGTTGTTTTCCGTTGAACAATGTTATGAAATGTTTTGCTTCGGTGTGCCCTGATGAATATGACCCAGCATTGAAATACAATCAAATGACCAAAGGATATTAGATCAAATTAGATGTCAGATAGCTGTTGGTGTAAATGACTATCTACAGTCTCTGCTCTCGTTGTGATAACATAACAAGCCGATGAGATGCATCCTGCAACTCTCCCCGTGTCCCTCCTGCCCCGCATCTCCTTTGTCCCTCTGTCAATGGTTTTTGTGAGGAGCATAACTCATCCTGGGCTGTGTCATGTTGCTGAAACAGATGCCCAGAGGCTCGGCTCGCCTTCACTGCTGATGCAATTAGAGGAGTGGCACACTTTATGGCCCTCTGTGATGCCATTCAGCCAGGCTCGATCGGCCTGTGGGAGGATGGAGAGAGAGGAGGAAAGTAGGGAGAGGGTAGAGGTGAGGAGTAGGAAAGTAGGGAGAGGGAGAGAGAGTGGAGGGAGGGAGAGGAGGAAAAGAGGGAGAGATGAGGAAAGGAGGAAGAGAAAGGAAGGAGAGAGAGGAGGAAACGAGGGAGTGGAGAAAATGTGGGAAAAGTAGTGGAAAGGAGAGAGAGAGGGGAGGAAAGGACAGAGAAAGAGTAGGAAAGGAGGGAGAGGGCAGGAAAGAGGAAGGGAGTGGAGGAAAGTAGGGGGAGTGGAGGAAAAGGGGAGAGAGAGAGAGAGGAGGAAGAAGAGCTTCTCCTACTAAGGTGCTTTTACCTCACAACATTTATCTCCAGACATAATTAAGAAAGGGAACTTCACTTTGCATCCGACTTCGCTATGTGGTTAAGGCCCACATGAAGCTAAATCCACCAGATCCCACCAGACCTATACTCTTTATATTAAATATCGGACAGGATTTCATTGATTGGTTCATTCCTTTTGTTGATTTCACCCTCAAGGGTATTGATTTTCATTACTTCAACACTAGGTATAATTTGATACAATCAAATTAGTCTCACGTAGATGTCATATTGTCGCCTTTAGAGCTTTGCCAAAATAGAAGCCTGAAAATAGAGGTTATGTACCAATCAATCCATGTAGTATCCTATCTCAGAAGATGGAGGTTCCAGGTTGAAGGCTCCAGCTGTGTAAATGTAAGTCTTAAGGGTTATCCTGTGGATCATAGTGGTGAGGTCAGACAGTCGTCCCCCATTAAGGATTTTTGGTGCACTCGTTGATCGTTTCCCCGCTTATAAATATCTCAGCATCTGGATTGACAAAAAGCTAGCTTTCAAAAAGCATGTTGATGAGTTAGACATTAAAATAGGCTTCTTCTTTAGGAACAGGTCTTGTCTTTCATTATGATCAGGTCTTGTATGCAGTTTATCATTTTATCTTTATTTAACTAGGCAAGTCAGTTAAGAACAAATTCTTATTTTCAATGACAACCCTAGGAACAGTGGGTTAACTGCCTGTTCAGGGGCAGAACGACAGATTTGTACCTTGTCAGCTCGGGGATTTGAACTTGCAACCTTTCGGTTACAAGTCCAACGCTCTAACCACTAGGCTACCCTGCCGCCCCGGCACTGTGCTTTATTACGGGCGATTGGTTCAGTACACATCATTTCATTATGTATCAGAATGTGGGCTCCTTGAAGTCTCATAGATCGATGCATGGCCCTCTTTTTGTCTATAAAGCCCTCTTGCATAAACTTCCACCATACCTTATCTCATTGTTAACCTACAGATGTATAAGTTACCAGACCTGTATATAGATATGTATAGTGTAATTGATGTGTATATAGATATGTATAGTGTAATTGATGTGTATATAGATATGTATAGTGTAATTGATGTGTATATAGATATGTATAGTGTAATTGATGTGTAAATAGATATGTATAGTGTAATTGATGTGTATATAGATATGTATAGTGTAATTGATGTGTATATAGATATGTATAGTGTAATTGATGTGTATATAGATATGTATAGTGTAATTGATGTGTATATAGATATGTATAGTGTAATTGATGTGTAGATAGATATGTATAGTGTAATTGATGTGTATATAGATATGTATAGTGTACTTGATGTGTATATAGATATGTATAGTGTAATTGATGTGTATTGATGTGTTCATGCAGGGCTCATCTGCGACAGACACTGTGGTCTCAGCATGACTCCCTTCTGGTTCTGAGATCAGAGCCTCTGTTTACAAAGCGTCTCGTAGTAGGAGTGCTGATCTAGGATTAGTTCTGTATTGTCGACCAGACTGAATTAGATTATATCCTAGATCAGCACCCTTACTCTGAGACACTTTGTAAATATAGGTCCAGGCTGAGATGAAGCCATGGAGGGACACAGTGTATTATCATGTCATTATCAATCTTCTAGCTCTGGCTCTGCACTCTTAGAAAAGAGTGTTCCAAAACGACTGTCCCCATAGGAGAACCCTTTTTGGTTCCAGGTAGAACCCTTTTTAGTTCCAGGTAGGACTCTTTAGGGTGAAAAGGGATCTACCTGGAACCAAAAAGGGTTCTCCTATGGGGACAGCCGAAGAATCCGTTTGGAACCCTTTTTTCTAAGAGTGCTAAGGGTTCTCCTATGGGGACAGCCGAAGAACCCTTTTAGGTTCTAGATAGCAAATTGTTTTCTAAGAGTGTGGCCCTCAGTTTCAAAACACACCTGCTACACTTAAGTGATAATACCCTCGAAGCTGGTGTTTGGAGGATATATTGGCATTGGTGTTGTTAGGCCCGAGATGAAGTCAAACCGTGCCAATATATCCTCTGAACACCGGCTTCGAGGGCATTATCACTTTTATACAACCGGTTACCAACATATTCAAATAATTATTGACATATTTTCATAGAAAACATATTTTGAATAGTGTATTCATACTATTTCATTCTTCCATGAGATATTGTCCCAACACAAGTCTAAGGTTACTACCCAAGCCAGATGATCGTTTGCGCTATCGGTTCGGTTGCCAGAGACGCGACTCAGTTGTTAAGTCTTTTTGTTCTGTATGTTTGGACACGACCCAGTCGTTAAGTCTTTTTGTTCTGTATGTTTGGACACGACCCAGTCGTTAAGTCTTTTTGTTCTGTATGTTTGGACACGACCCAGTCGTTGGTTCTAAATGGTCTATTGCCATACTGGATGGCAACGTTCTTATCCCTTTCTTGCTTGCTAGCCATCTACAGCTAACTTACTGTCATGTCAAACAGTGCAGCCAGAAGAACAGCAAAGTAGCTGCATTTGTGTTTGTTTAAGCTGTTTTCTAGGGACATTTATTTGGATACATCCATAAGAATGAGCTCTCTTGTCAGGACACTGTTGCAAGAGGAGCTAGCCAACAACACAGCTAACACAATCACTTCAAAACTGAAGCTGGAAAGACTGCGAAGTAGCTGCATTTAATTTAGTTTGACCTGTTTTCTATTGACGTTCCTTTGTTTATATCCATAAAAATGGATTTTAGGTCAACATAGATGACAGATATTCATTTACAACAGCAGCTGATTCATCATTTCGACTGTCTGAGAAAAGCTGCCTGCCTGTCTTGTCACGACTCCCGACACGTTCATTACTATGGGACAGCAGGAGATTGAATTTGAATATTGAAACAATGTTGCAAATGTCGGAGAGACAGACAGCAAGGTTTATACAAATCTCTGCAGTTGAAAACCAAATGCTAATCTAAAAGAAATGGGAGATCATTTCTAGATGCTTTTTATAGTGGCGATCAAGTTTATAAATTGTCTGGCTGGGCTAATGAGAGTGGATTGTGTAGTGCGATGGAACAGAGTAAATAGGCATTTCAACATCATAGCTTTAGCAGGTGGTAAGTTGTGGAATAGACACTGGCTGGAATACGGTATTTATCCAATCAGCATCCAGGATTAGACCCGCCCGTTGTATAATATAGTATAATCACCATGCCCTCAGTCCACACAGCAACAGGTTGATTAGAAACTAAACTGTTGATTCTTATGCTGTTACTGTTTGTCTTGCCAGTTAATTTGGGGGTAGAAGACCGAAAGAGAGAAAGAGAAAGAGATGTAGAGAGAGGGAGAGAAAGAGATGTAGAGGGAGAGAGACTTAGATAGTGAGAGGGAGAGAAAAGAGAGAGTGATGTGGAGGGTAGACAGACAGAGTGCCTGTTCTTCGAAAAAGATGGAGAGACTGAGAGAAGCATCTCAGTTCACTGGAAACCAGGTGCACCCCGTTGTTGCCCGGATACCATGGAATTTCCCATTAAATTGGAATTGATTAATGAAGGGGCAGCTCTGTTAACACCTAATGTACCGGAAAAACTCTTCCTTTCTATTTCTCCTCCTCAGTCCGTTTGTAGGGTTTTTACAGTCCACTGCTTTGATGATGAATGTGGCTAGAGGAATACTCTAATGAAAGACAATTTATTGTCCTCACTTCCCCCGCTAACCCTCCCACTCCGCCACCACCACCGCCACCACCTTACAGTTCGAATAATTTTGCGGTTTTAGTTGTCATAGCCATTCATTTTTAATACCGGACTATTGACATAAAAAATGCATGGCCTTTTCTTTACTAGAGGGAATTGCTGCTCAAATGTCCTCTCCACCTCAAAGTCTCATTCTACCTTTGCCATGTTGTTTTTACCTTCGCTAGAACCATAGACCGCCCCCATCGCCCCACCTCCACCCCTCACCCCTCTCCCCTCACTAATTCGTGGCCAATCTGTAACTGCAGGGTACCTAAACCTGCTGTGCTGTGCCGAAGATAACACACAGAGATGGCAGATGCATTTCCATTGAGGGGTTATCTATTTGCATAGCTGCTTGATTTCTTATCGCTTCGCTTGGCGGGCTCTGGGAGAATTGCCTCCCTCATGTCCTGTGACTCATCCAGCTGTCATGGATGCATACACACGCACACACACACACACACACCCCCTCAAATGGCCGCACGCCACACAGCTCTAACGTTATTCTGGATGTGGCCTCAATGCTAGGGAAGAAAGCAAAAAAAGACTGTTGTGTTTGTATTAAAACGACTGTGATGCACCTGTTGATATTTCTGGAAGTGAAGCACATGTGTAGTAGCGACTTGAGTTGTCTAAACCTCTTCTGAAGTGGTTGGTCTCTCACAGAGAGGAGAATGCAGGTGAGGGGTGTCCGTGACCTGTGTCAAAGCTCTGATTCTCATTCAGACACACAGCACAATGGGGAGCTGAGAGAGAGAGAGAGAGAAGGTTTGTAGACCCAGTAGCTAACCTCAAAATAGCTGCAAAGACAAAAAAAACTATCCATAGTTTGCCATGGATTGAGCTTCAGATAAACACACTATTTCCCCCCAGGTTTCTACGTTAGGGAGCATCAACAAATTCAAAGTCTTTGCATGAATTGACAAAGACTTCCCGCGCCTGAAGGAAAAGTCGTATTTAATTTGACAGTCGGGCTGTTGAAATGCGGAGAGGGCACTCCTTTTCCTGGTGCCGAAGTCTACTCTCTGTTAGTGTTTGAGTCAACACTATTGGATCAGCGGGTTTCAGTGCTGTTTTTGCTTTAGCAGTGGCGCATTTGTGAGTGTTTGCACTTTTGCTCTTCCCACCTCCGAGTCCAAGTCAAAAACAATGTGTGCTAGTTTCCTGTATGTCAGTCGGTCACTGTCACATAAACAAATGTAATATTGATATATCGGGTCGGAGGTGAATTCTGTGTATTTTGTAGGGCCCAAGAGGTTGTCCTGACAACGCGGTATATCCCAGAAAAACCCAAGGCCTTGAGTTATAGGAGAGTTATAGTTTTTCCTGGGCCGGTCACACGGTTCGTGAAAACCGCTGGCTCTAATCACGTAACATGGTTCTGCATCTCTCCTGTGTCTCTCTCTCTGTGTGTGTAGGACTTGGGGATGGAGTCCACGTCTCTGGATGACGTGCTGTACCGCTACGCCAGCTTCAGGAACCTGGTGGACCCCATCACCCACGACCTCGTCATCAGCTTGGCCAGATACATCCAGTGCCCCCCCAAGACAGTCCCGGTAGAACACTGAACACTCCATGCAGACATCAACATGTTAACACGCACACACGTGCAAGTACACGAATGCACACACAGACACACACGTACACATGCGTGGGCACACGCACACACACACGCATACAGTATAACCTCACACTCGCAAGCACACGCACACATGCACACACACACACACACACACAAATACATGTACAGGTGGCTGCTATTTGTGGTTGTTGGATGGGATGAGTTAAATGTAAAGTGCGCTGAGGCCTAGTAAAAAACGCATGTAAACGCAATTTGTTATTAATCCATTATAACATGCTTCTCACAGATTCGCTCCCCCATCACAATATTACCTCTCAGACGTATTTCATTCAGTGTGCAATGAGACCATCTCTTTTCCTTCTGTCTTTGGGACGGAAATTAGGTTATAGATGTGCTCTGTGTTTGTGTATGTAATGGTGAGTGCATTTGTGTGTACCTCGGTGTGTGTCTATCATATCCTGTTTGTGTGTGTGTTAGCACGCTTGTGTGTGTGTGAGAGAGAGAGAGAGAGAGAGAGAGAGAGAGAGAGAGAGAGAGAGAGCAACAGAGAGATACCACCCAAGCATCAATTTGAGCCAGGGGAGTGGAGGGAAGGACATTAATGACTATCAGAACTCTGGGTTGAGGTCATTCTCTCTACAGTACAGTGTATTGATGATCGGCTGGTGAGATGCTGCGGTTGAAATGGAAATGCACTCACATGAATGCCCATAGGGATGTGAGGGAGGTCATGCTCTCTCTCTCTCTCTCTCTCTCTCTCTCTTTCATCCACCTGTTCCTCAGCGAGTCTTCCACTCATTAACAACCCAAGTCAGAGAATTCATTAGATTGGCTTAAGACCTCTCACGGCATGAATAAAATCTCTGCATTTCTTTTTGAAAAACATCATCATGCCCAGAAGGATTAAAATGACCTACTCTCATAAGGATTTCAATCTGTTTTAGTTGAATAGATGTATAATTAGATTGAGATAGTTATGATGGACAAAGAAGGATTAGACCTTTTGATTACACCAGTGCCTAATCCTTTGCTTTGTCTAACAGGCGTGATTCTGTCTTGCTCACCGAGTGAGATGATGAAAAGACTTAGCAGTGGGTAGATGGATCTGGCGACTAGGAAAGAGAGACAGAGATTCTCTAGTCATTATGGAAGGAGAGACACATGTCTTGCAGGGAGAGGGTTAGCAAGAGACGGAGGGAGAGACGGAGGGAGGGAGAACTGACAGGCAGACAGACAGACAGCAGGGGGAACGACAGACAGACGACAGGGGGAACGACAGACAGACCAGCAGTGCCTTGTTCCCCTATATGAGTCACACACTGAAAATACTGGCAGTATTCCGAGCCTCAGTGCTGCTGCCGTAATGGAGCGAATCCAGCACAGTATTCACACACACACACACACACAAACTGTAAATCTATATTTGTGTAGTAACCAGTAGTCTTTATTTATTTTATAGTACTACTGATATTGATTACAGCATTGTTGGGAAAGCACTTGCAAGAAAGGTATTTCACTGTACTTGTTCACGTGACAATACAACTTTAAACTTAAAACTTATAGGAAACGTCTCTGAAAGACAGATTCAGCCCACATTCCTCCTGTTACTGCCCTGCTTGGCAGATTGTGAACCCAGGTGTTGATTTTCAACTGCTCTTTTTCTCTCCCAGTCTGCTGCCATTTTCAGCCCTGTAACAACTTAGCGTATTTAATTAAATAAAATTCAAATAACTGTATTTTTCCTGTGAGGGAACTGCTCGTGCGGAGTGTTTCACACAGTTAGGCTTTGTGGTAACCCGAAAAGGATGAGCGATGGAAGGATGTTATTGATAACACCATGACAACGCATAACACCATGGGTAAACTACTAGTCCACCTGCGCTACGAAGAGAGAGACTATTTTGTTTCTGGGTGCTGATGAGAGAAACAGATTTTTGTGTTTGTGAAGTGGAGAGGGAGAGAGAGGAAAAGCAAGCGAGCATGGAAGGCAGGAAAAGAGAGAGAGTAGGTGAGAAGGAGGCAGAAGCGGGAGAGAGAGTGTGTCTTAGTGTACACGGTAAAAATAGAAAGTCTCAAAACACCATGATTTTGTACTGACAACCGTGAAAAGTAGTTTGAATGTAAACCCAATATAAGTGTTTCCTTACACAAAAAGAGTTTTAAAACAGAAATGTAGTACTCTGAAACGCCCAAAGTGGCTCTTCAACATGAATATTGGTGTTTTTAAGAGAGTGTTGTGAACACACTTTTTTGGGGTTTCAGTGCGTGTAAAAGGCAGCATGAAAACACCAAAGCCGTTGTTTTTCATACAATCAATGGTTTACAAATTCAAATGGTTTATATCCTAAATATTGATTGATGATAAGGGCCTATGGAGAACATTTCTTTATCTTTGTTATTTTATGATTTATTTTGACAGATTAGAATCAGGGGGGGCAGTACGATGGTACTTTTCGTTTAAGTTTTACCCACTCAACCACACAGGCACATTGTAAGACATTTTTTAAACCAACATACACTTAATAAGAATGAGTGCAAGTCGTGCAGAGCCCGTGGACTGGTGTTAACGCAGGTCACACCTCTCTCCACTGAAGACCGGGGTTAAATTCCCTGGCACCATCCCATGCTCCCCGTCCAACCTGACAGAGCTTGAGAGGATCTGCAGAGAAGAACGGGAGAAACTCCCCAAATACAGGTGTGCCAAGCTTGTAGCGTCATACCCAAGAAGACTCAAGGCTGTAATCGCTGCCAATACTGCTTCAACAAAGTACTGAGTAAAGGGTTCGAATACTTATGTAAATGTAATATTTCCGTTTAAAAATTTTAATACATTTGCCAAAAATTGTAAAAAACAGTTTTTGCTTTGTCATTATGGGGTATTGTGTGTAGATTGATGAGGGGAAAAAAACGAATGAATCCATTTTAGAGTAAGGGTGTAATGTAACAAAATGTTGAAAAAGTCTATACTTTCCGAATGCACTGTGTGTGTGTGTGTGTGTATATATGTGTATATATATAGTGTATTCAGACTCTTTGAGCCCTTAGCTCTGCTCTACCCGTGACTACACACAGCCAGCCATATCCCACTGACCGTACTGCACTTCCTTTGAGCTGGATTTGATTGGGTCTTAGGAGAGGAGACAGAGTCGGTAGCTATTGAGGAGTCGGTAGATATTGAGGAGTCGGTAGATATTGAATTCATTGTCCTTGTCATGTTTGTTGTAAAGGTCAGGAAGCCAAATAGAACAGAACTTGAGAGAGGTTTACAGTGCAGATTGCATCTCAAGGTATTTGTGTGTGTGCGTGCATGCGTGTGTGTGACGTTTCCTTTTGATACAGTACTGGACAGTTGATAGTTAACTACATTAATGAAGGAACCCAGAGCCCCATATATATGTAAATAGATGTCTCTGAGGAACAGTATAGCTGCCTCTCCCTACCCTACTACCAGAACAGTATCTTGCCACAGTATAGTGTAATTGTCACGTCCAGGCCTGAGAAGACAGGCTGGTGTGTTTAGTTTTGGTTTTGGTGTAGGGTTTTTTTATGTTCTAGGTGTTATATTTCTATGTTGGGGTAATGGTTCCCAATTAGAGGCAGCTGTGTGTCGTTGTCTCTAATTGGGAACCATATATATGTTTGGGGTTTTCATATAGGTTTTGTGGGTTATTGTTTATGCATAGCTTCTTTGTGTGTCAGTCTATGTTTATGTTGCGATCTTTGTTCATTTTGTTGTTTTGCCCAGTTACGTTCGTTCATAATAAAGATGTATACTGGATGCCTCGCTGCGCCTTGGTCTGTCGTTTCCGAAGATCGTGACAGTAATCCTGTACGTGTCTGTCTGGCTGTCTGAGACAGAGTCTGATGGTTGTTGTAGACATATGTAGGCCTGTGGATACAGCACGGAGAGGAATCCCTCAATAGCCCAGCATATGCTGCTAGTCTGCTGCCTGTGTCAGATCAGTGGAGAGGGAACGCATCCCAAATGGCAACATATTCCCTACATAGTGCACTACTTTTGACCAGAGCCTTGTGGTAGTGCACTATGTAGGGAATAGGTTGCCATTTGGGACGCAGCGAGTTAGCGCCAGTGCAGAGTATTGATAATCTCTAACAGACTGGTCGATACCTCCCCGCCCACCTCCTGTTCCCCTACTCCCACAAACTACTGTTCAGACAGAGAGATGCTTTGAATTCCACATTTTCCACACCATAAACAGGTTTATTACACCGCCAAATTAATATAGATTCATACTTAGAACCGCTAATAACGAATTACTGTAAATATCTCATCATATTTGATTAAAATGTTTAACAATATTGTTACAGCTGGCACTGGTGTGACCACATCTGCTCAAAGGAAATTGCAGTTAAATAAGCATATTTTCATAAGAAAGAGCTATAAAATCCTATATGTTACTGTATTATTGGCATCCACACGCACTCATACAATCCACAAGATACGTATTTGGCGGTACGCATGCATGTTTCATGTTATAGTAACCACGTCTGCAGGGCTCGCTGAATGAGCGGAGGAGAAAGTGGAGAGATCAGTATCAATAATGTAATATGTCTTACTTCCAGAGGACACAGGCAGGGAGCTGGGAACAACAAACACACACACACACACACACACACACACAGAGAGACACACACACTGGGAACAGCGCAGCAGCAGAGCAGACCGTTGAACCTCTTACCAGTCTGAACCAGAGACTGTTAATTATCTCTCTCCCTGAATAACAAACCTAAGTGGCCTGATATAATGACTTCTATTTAATTTCTAGCGATCTTACCACCAAGAGCACCAACTGGCCTTCTGGGGCCGATGATCTAGGTGTAGAATAGCAGATTAATCAATAGGGCGTCGATATGACGTCACAGACACTAACGTACTGTATAATATCTTTGCATACCCGTGCCACCCTTCACTTTTTTCTTCTGACGGCCATGGTAGGAGCATTCCATGTTCTCCGTAAATGTATTTTCTGAGCCACAGTTTTATATGTCACTATATACAGTGTGTTATATGTCACTATATACAGTGTGTTATATGTCACTATATACAGTGTGTTATATGTCACTATATACAGTGTGTTATATGTCACTATATACAGTGTGTTATATGTCACTATATACAGTGTGTTATATGTCACTATATACAGTGTGTTATATGTCACTATATACAGTGTGTTATATGTCACTATATACAGTGTGTTATATGTCACTATATACAGTGTGTTATATGTCACTATATACAGTGTGTTAGTGGGGTGTATTTACTGGTGCTGTCGTTGTGAACACCGTCAATACTTAGTGTTTCTGAAGATTGAAACAGGTGCATAGAGGACCACAGTGTAGCACCTTGGCTCACAATATGAATTTATGCCAATGTTAACCTACTCTGTCTGTTTTAATATGGAAGTGCGTTCCCTCCCCAGCAAGGAATGGGTGAGGGAGAGGGAGAGAGGGAGAGAGAGAGGGAGTGTTTCAGCTCCTCTCCTGTCACCACAGATGAAGGAAGTGTTTGTTTGCTACGACTCATCTCCACTGGTCCCCTGTCAGCCAATGTTAACCTACTCTGTCTGTTTGTCTCTCTTTCCCTTTTCCTTTCTTTCCTTCCTTCCTTCCTTCCTTCCTTCCTTCCTTCCTTCCTTCCTTCCTTCCTTCTCTCTCTCTCTCTCTCTCTCTCTCTCTCGCTCTCGCTCTGTCAGGGGGAGGATTCTCTGGGTGCCATGGAGAAGGTATGTCGCCAGCTGACCTATCACCTGAGCCCACACTCACAGTGGAGACGGCAGGGCATACTGAAGAGGAAGCCGCTGGCATGGTGAGGAGACAGGGGACACTGTGTGTGTGGGGTCAATAGAGCTAGAGAGAAAGGTTGGTCAAAGGCAGCATAAACACACACAGAAGAAGCTATGATCATTGTACGACAGTTTCTCAAATGTAAGTGTTTCATTTCCTAATGTAATTCTGGATCAGTGGACTGGCACATTCTTTTGCCAACTTGCAAAAACTGCAGACTTGCACGGGGCAGCCCTATTTTTGTTAATGAATCTGATTAGTTTGTGCAAATAAAAGGCTTGACGTGGCATCTTGGGCCGAAGGATCAGACTGAATCATCGTTTCTCCTGGCATCCTCTCTGATTTCCTAGTTCCTCCCTCATTGGTCGATGCAGAGGAAGTCACGAAAATGCCACGTCATCTGGTGTGTGTGTCTGGCCTAGTCCAGTCTAACTCAACTAAAACAAGACATCCAATTTGTGTGTGTGTGTGTGCCTTTACTTTTGCGTGCGTGTGTATCCGACTGTGTGACTGTGCGTGTGTTTCTATATAAATCTAATCTAGAACAATTCTGTGTATCAATCAAATTCAATCATATGTATTGAGAAAGCCCTTATTACATCAGCCGATGTCACAAAGTGCTATATAGAAACCCAGCCTGTACACACAGACCTTATCTCATCTTTTCATTCATCATCTATTCCCAGCAGCCTTCACTCTGCCCCTAGCTCTAACTGCTCTACCCGTGACTACGTTGATGGGAGTAATATTTACACAGCTAAGTGAGTCAGTGAATGACAGCTCCACAGATGGGTGTGTGTGCGGCACGCTCCCCATCAGTGCTGCAGATCTTCCAACTCTCAGGGCTGTGCACTATATGGCGCAGCAGCTGCACTGCATGCAACTGGAGAAGTAGTGTCTGTGTGTGTGTTTGTGAGTTGTTGCATGCGTGCTGGTGTGCTTCTGTGTGTGTGAGTTGGTGTGTGTGTGTGCGTGCGTGTATGTTCCTGTGTAACAACTTCCAAAGTGTGTTATGGTGTAACTGTTTCCATATAGTGTGTAGTGGTGTAACTGTTTCCATATAGTGTGTTATGGTGTAACTGTTTCCATATAGTGTGTTATGGTGTAACTGTTTCCATATAGTGTGTAATGGTGTAACTGTTTCCATATAGTGTGTAATGGTGTAACTGTTTCCATATAGTGTGCAATGGTGTAACTGTTTCCATATAGTGTGTTATGGTGTAACTGTTTCCATATAGTGTGTTATGGTGTAACTGTTTCCATATAGTGTGTAATGGTGTAACTGTTTCCATATAGTGTGTTATGGTGTAACTGTTTCCATATAGTGTGTAATGGTGTAACTGTTTCCATATAGTGTGTAATGGTGTAACTGTTTCCATATAGTGTGTAATGGTGTAACTGTTTCCATATAGTGCGTTATGGTGTAACTGTTTCCATATAGTGTGTAATGGTGTAACTGTTTCCATATAGTGTGTTATGGTGTAACTGTTTCCATATAGTGTGTAATGGGTCCTTTGACCCTGGAGGTGGTTATTACAAGGAGCCCAGCGTGTGATGTGTTTATATCCTCAGAGCTCTAGCTTGAGCCTGTTCCCGCAGGGCCACACACACACACACACACACACACACACACACACACACCCACACACGAGAGCAGAGGGATTAACAGCCCACATGTTCCCCAGCTCTCTCTCTCTCTGTCTCCAGTCTCTCTTATCATTACAGCTCTGAGCTCTCCCATCACCTGCTATTGTTCCATAGTGTAATCACCATAGAAATAGGATTCCTAGAAGGGACAATACTACGCCTACGCGGTAGCCCACAGAGCAGGGTTCTAATCACATTAGCTCTGTACACGGCTCTGACCATAGAAATATAATTATATTTAAACGTCTCTGACAGTCCAGTGGGATTACCATATAATTAAAATGATGACTGTTCTGGTAATTATACTTCTATGGTAATTACACTGGTCTTTGAGAGCCATGTACAGTGCTAATGTGATCAACACCCTGTTTCTGTGACCTACCTCGTGGGCGTCCTCCCTCAGAACGGTGTCTGTGTGTCTGTCTTTCAGGAGAGATGCCTTCTGTTTGTCAGATCGAGTCTGATGTCGTTCGTTATGGAATGGGTACACAGCTGTGCTGCGGGGACAACCAAGGCCAGTTCAGTGTCACCCGTCAGTATGTCATTTGAAAAGGTTTTGGGAAGGTTATTGTGACACGGTTTTCTAGTTTTAAAAACTCCTTCTTGTCACGTAGTCTGAAGTGCCTGGGTTCTATTGTAGAGTAACACTGTGTATGTCAGTGCCTGCCGGGTCCTCCTTGACTCCAACATTCCATCCGTAATTATAGAGACAGCTAGAGGAAACATCTTCAATATCTCCGTCTCACTGACTAACACTCACAGACACAGAGTGTTCTGCATATAATCAGACCTTTTCTAAAATACTATTTAAAATCTTTTAAATATTCTGCCTAGAGTGACAGGGTGATGGCTTTTGGGACTATTGGCAGTATTCCATTGGCTCTATTGTGCAAGGCAAACTCAAAGCGAGCCTAGCTAAAGTATTTGACATTATTGCAAATAGTATTTGAACCCAGGTCTGCATATAATGCGTTCTGTGGATCACTTTATCTTTATCTCAGTGAATCTTGTCTCCGTGTCTCTGTGGTGGAGGAGTCGGGGCCCTTAATGCCTTTTGCCATGGGTTTCATTAGCCGCTAGCTAATTAGCATGGGAGATAGGAGCACTGGAGGAGACTCATCTCATCCTCCTCTGCTGTCTCATACACTCTGCCTCAGCGCTGGATTGGTCACGCACCGCGCACACGCAAGGACACACACATGTATGGATGGACACACACATATGGCCACATGCATGTATAGACATGAACACACACGCAAGCACCGTACACAAACACGCACACACACACACACACTGCTGCTTCCAGGGGAAACTGCTTGACTGAGTTGTGCCAGCCCCCAAGCTCCATTTCCAGTTCAAGGGCGTCTTGGTTAATAAAGTACTGGGACAACTAATGAGTGAACTTTCCTTAGTTAGATACTGAACCGCAGTCTTGATGAATGTTGAGGATGGTTTTGTAATTGGGCAGTGGCTGACTCAGCCTTGAACACGGAATAGAATTTGTCCTGGAATGGATAAGGATTGTCAAGGTATGAAATGTTGAAAGACGACTATAATTTATAAAAACAAGTTGTGATTGTACGTGTCGTTACCAACCTTAAAACCTCTACAGGATTGGTGGGTCCCCACAGGACGGTTGGGATAACGTAGGCTAATGCGATTAGCATGAGTTTGTAAGTAACAAGAACATTTCCCAGGACATAGACAGATCTGATAGGTTCTTGTTAATCTAACTGCACTGTCCAATTTACCGTATTTATTACAGTGAAAGAATGCCATGCTATTGTTTGAGGAGAGTGCACAGTTTTAAACATGAAAAGCTATTAATAAACCAATTAGGCACATTTGGGCAGTCTTGATACAACATTTTGAACAGAAATGCAATGGTTCATTGGATCAGTCTAAAACTTTGCACATACATTGCTGCCATCTATTGGCCAAAATCTAAATTGTGCATGGGCTGGAATAATACATTATGGCCTTTCTCTTGCATTTCAAAGATGATGGTACAAAAAAACACATGCTTTTTTCTTTGTATTATCTTTTATCAGATCTAATGTGTTATATTCTCCAACATTCATTTCACATTTCCACAAACTTAAAAGTGTTTCCTTTCAAATGGTATCAAGAATATGCATATCCTTGCTTCAGGTCCTGAGCTACAGGCAGTTAGTTCTGGGTATGTCATTTTAGGCGATAATTGAATAAAAGGGGCAGATCCATAAGAGGTTAAATGAAGGTCCCGTGAGGCTCAGTTGGTAGAGCATGGCGCTTGCAACACCAGGGTTGTGGGTTTGATTCCCACAGGGGACCAGTACGCGAAAATACAAAATGTATGCGCTCACTACTGTAAGTCGCTCTGTATAAGAACGTCTGCTAAATGACTATAACGTCCTTAAGAAAAGATTATAAAAAAAGATATACTAGCTGTTGTCTGATAACGTTCTTTAGAATTTAAAGGCTGTATGCAGTCTATGCATTGGAGTGAGGATCTACTGTACAGCCAACTAAAGTAACACAGCTGGTCCCTGCAGCAAAACTGTGTGAACTGACAGTGATGACCGCTGGAAGCCAAGAGGGAACAGATGCTTGGTGGCCACCAAGTAAACAACTGTCAAATTAGGACTAGCGCGTGTGTGTGTTTGCGCGTGTGTGTATGTCAGGCCTACACAAAACAATGAGTGGCAGCTGTAATGATCTAAGAAGTAGAGTTGAATGTGGTGACAGAGATAATGAAGTGAATGGAGCAGTAATGGGGGCCAACCGTAACTCTGCCCGTCTCCCATAGAGACAGATGACCAGGACAAGGTGACACACACACACACACACACACAAACAGGGGAAAAGTGACATCATCTTTGCTGTCAATGGACTAGCTCATTATATTGCAATGGCACTGCTGTCACTAGGGTTGCGTTATGTCACCGAACAATGGTGTCACCAAGGGTCAGAGATTTGTACGAAGCTCACTTGACAGGGATTTTAGAGTGGATTTGCAGAGTGGAGCCACCATATCAGGGATCATCAACTAGATTCAGCCGCGGGCCAATTTTTTTCTTGAGCGGATGGATGGTTAGGGAACATAATTACAAGTAATTTGTTTACTGCAAATTGACAGCAAGAAGCCCAACAGATATAACATTTGACTAAAACATAATCATTTCAAACCTTGCTTACATTTGTATACGATCACATATGCTGTATCTCTCTATTATGCTTGGGAATACTTTGGAACAGATTTCCTAAATTAAAATCACTTGAAACAGATTTGCTGGTGTTTTTACAGACATTTGTCTTATTTTTCTTGGGGGCTCAGAAACCGTTGGGGGCAAAGAAAATCACCTACGGGCCGCCATTTTGGGAACCCTGCACAATACTAATCAATAACAACCTGGACCGGCCTGACACCAGGAGCTTTCAGTGTGTCCAGGTCTCAGACGGCTCTCTTTCACTCTCGCTCCTCATCCGTTAGTCCTTGTTCACTGCCTTGCTCCCTCTCTCCCTCAGTCTATTCTCTTCTCATTTGACCGGTATGCACAATGCAAGCGAAAAGACGGGGTCACATTAGAATGGTTATGATATGCAAAAGAGGTTGCAGCATTAATATTAATTCTCTCAATTTGTATGTGGCTTTGTCCCCCTCTTCTCTCTCTATCCTCTCCCTTCTGACTTAAACTGCTTGGCACTATGTCCTTATTTATCCCATTTCCTCTTCAGACCCGCTAACATTACCTAGAGGCTGTTGCTCCTCTGCTCCTCTCATTTGCATGTGTGACTCTGGATCGACTGGGAGCGTTAGACCTATGCTTTCGCATCTAATGTGTCATCTGTGCTCACTGGATTTGCAAAAGAGAGAGATGCTGTAGATGGGGGACATGATAGCAATGCTAAAGCAACCATTATTCAGATACTTTTGTTTTAACATTGAACTGATTTCAGAGACCATTCAGTTATGACTGAGACTTCTACTGCAACACATACTTCACTTGAGAGAAGCAAGATTAGAGAGAGGGCAAGGAGGAGGAATTGATTGACGAGATTAAATCGATTGTCTATCCTTGAGAGGAAACTGTGAAACAAGCTTCCTTTTCAGAGGATCTTCTTCCTTCCGGGCACTCAACAGTATCTCATTGCACTGACTTGTGGCTGAATTCACAAATGGACTCGTGTGGAATATGGTGCAAGCTCCCTTCAGCCATTCTCGCACCAATCCAATGCTTTTAAATGCATGTAGGGGTTTGAACAAGTGAACACTTCTGGAGAAGGGTACGAGAATCGGAATGCCGCCTATGATGCGTAAATAAATTCAACTTGCTCTCCTTACCTCTTTCACAGTGAGCACATAGAGGAATAGAAGGAAAGAGAAGAGAGGAGAGTCTGCTCTCTCACCTCTCTCACAGGAAAGAGGAGGCGAGAAAATAATTGCTACTGTCATCCACTGTGTGCACACCTGCTGTGTTGGTGTTAATTGATGAGAGAGAGAAAGAGAGGGGGGGGAATAGAATAGAATGGAATAGAATAGAATATAATAGAAGAAGAGAAGAATAGATGAGAGGGAGGAATAGATACAGTACAGGGATGGAAGGAAAATATATCAGGGACATCAGTGATTAGATGAGAGGAGAAGTGACTAGGAGGTGAGAAGGTTAAGGCCTCTATCAGAAAAGGGATGGCCAGGGCAAAGAACCTTGTTGAACCTCAAGTGTATATATGAATGCAGGGCCTTGGCTTGATATTTGTCTCGCCTGCATCGATGGTACTGCATGATGATGACCTCACAGCCAAGTCACTGGTGTCCCCCTTAATGAGCCTCGTCAAAGAGCCTCTGTTCCAACACAGCTAGCTTTCTGCATGCTAATCACAGCTAGCAGTTAGCATGCTAATCACAGCTAGTAGATAGCATGCTAATCACAGCTAGCAGTTAGCATGCTAATCACAGCTAGCAGTTAGCATGCCGATCACAGCTAGCAGTTAGCATGCTAATCACAGTTAGCAGTTAGCATGCTAATCACAGCTAGCAGATAGCATGCTAATCACAGCTAGCAGTTAGCATGCTAATCACAGCTAGCAGTTAGCATGCTAATCACAGCTAGCAGTTAGCATGCTAATCACAGCTAGCAGTTAGCATGCTAATCACAGCTAGCAGTTAGCATGCTAATCACAGCAAGCAGTTAGCATGCTAATCATAACACTCAGTAGAAGAGGAAAACCTATAGTACTGTCGTTCTTTTGCACACCCCAAACATAATTTTAACATAACACTGCCTATCGAATGGGTGTGACTTAGCTTTAATGTATGTTGTTAGTCAATCTACTCTAGATCGGTCCCCATGTGGTATGTAGTATCTAAGCCCTAAGGTCCTGACTCCTGTGTCTGAGAGGGACAGAACTCGGCTCAGCGTTTGTCTAGTCTAAAGCGTGGGATTCTGGTCGGAAGCCAATCTGATAGTGTGGGATTGATGTCCTGTATGACGTTTCCACTGTTTTTGTATAGGTTCTGCTCTGCTTTTTAGATTTGTTAGTTAAAACTATCAGGGGAGAAGTCTCAGGGTGAATCCTGAGAGGGAGCCAGGAATTCATCATGAGGTCATAACCCAGGGATCATTGACTTCGACCTATAGACCAAAAATTACTCGAATGGATATTTAAGTCAACATTCCGTGTTGGGTGGGCCATCAGCCATGTGACTGTACTATCAATTGTACACTGTCTGAAGGATTTTCCCATTCTAGTAATTCCAATTGTTTGCTTTGACCCAATTCCCATAAAAAGCCATTAGCTAGAGAGAAGTTATGAAACTTAAAAAAAATAAAAATAATTAATAACAAAACAAAATCTGGACTGATGTAGCTGCATATGTGGGACTGCACAATGTCTCAGTGTTGTTGACGGATTATAGCAGTGTGCTTGACACATAGAATTACAATTATAATGGACACACGTTCAAGTCAACGTTCTGTGATAAGTCCCCTTCTAGTCATTCTATGCCTGGACCAACTAATAAATGAGTCTCTGCTTTGGCTCACATCCTGGCACTACACAGCTATTGGAAGGGAGATTTAATATTGTTACGGTACATTTTGGGGGGTTCTTGAGTAATAATTAGGGTCCGGACCTCATTGTGTTGTTTTCATTTGTACCTGGAAGGCATTCATGTCCGATCTCACTTTTCCTTTTTTATGGGATATAATGCAGAGCGGGTCTTCATTCAGTTCAGTTCATTCACTGCCAAGCACTAGACTCCTGCTGCACTAGACCCCTGCTGCACTAGACCCCTGCTGCTAGACTCCTGCTGCACTAGACCCCTGCTGCTAGACTCCTGCTGCACTAGACTCCTGCTGCACTAGACCCCTGCTGCACTAGACCCCTGCTGCACTAGACCCCTGCTGCACTAGACTCCTGCTGCACTAGACCCCTGCTGCTAGACCCCTGCTGCACTAGACCCCTGCTGCACTAGACCCCTGCTGCACTAGACTCCTGCTGCACTAGACCCCTGGCAGTGCGCTAGTCTATCGCAGGGCCTTACCCCCCAATCTGTCTGCCTAATGCTGAGTACCAAGCAGAGATGCATCAGGTCCCATTTTTACAGTCTTTGGTATTACTTGGCTGGGCATCGAACTCTCAACCTTCCAATCTCAGGGCAAACACTCTAACCACAAGGCCACTGAGTATTTTACAGTGTTTTGACTGACGGCAAAAAGACCGTTGTGTATCTCCTCCAAAGTCATCCGAACTCACATCGCTGGAATCATTATGTTATTATGTGACTCATAATGACCAAATTCAAAGACACTCCTCACCTGGGTGTCGCCCACAGTATTAAGACACAAGCTTATGCCAAAACGTGTGAACACTAGCTGTGCCACGTAGAGTCACTTGTTCGTTTCGATGAGGTCGGCAGAAAATCTCCCTGTTCACTCTCATCGCATTTGTTTGTGTGGATCATATGGACAGATTTGCCAACGGAAATGCAACACAGACTGGCAGACTGCTAATTATGTAGAAACTAAAACATCTCTCTCTCTTTCACTCTCCCAAACTCTCCTCCTCTAATTATCTCTGTGCAAACCTTTCCATGTAAGCGGGTGAACCCATTTCTCACCTCTCTGCCCCTCAGCACATGAAGTGTCAGGAAATGGTGAAACCAACAGTATTGCAGATAGTAATGTAATTGGTCTACCTACCTGTCGTTATGCCTGGGACTCCATGTAATTGGTCTACCTACCTGTCGTTATGCCTGGGACTCCATGTAATTGGTCTACCTACCTGTCGTTATGCCTGGGGCTCCATGCCCCTGCTGTCCTTGTCTCATCACAGGCTCTTATAATGGTGTAGTTGTGTAATACCCTTCCTGTCAGGGGGATGTTGCTCTCAGTGAAAGCTCAATCCGTCACCCTTATAGTTTTATTGACTGTATGATATATGGACCTTGGCCATGTTTCGTGCTAGGGAAAAATACAATTTGCATACATATTTTGGATTGGAGATATATACAGATTTACCTACAATTTGGTTAACACACGCATCCTGACATGTCACTGATTACTTCTCCCCCTCCCAGTCTCAAGGTCATGCTGTCGACCCCTCCCCTAACGGGCGCTGGACCTGTCGGGCATCCCCCTGACGGTGCGTGACATGGAGCGCCTTTGTGCCTACCTGCAGCGCCACGCGCCCATCATCTGCAGCCTGGAGCTGGGCTTCACCGAGCTCACCGACGACGCCTTCCTCCTCCTCCTGCCCACGCTGGCCGCCCTTCCCCTCCTGGAGACTCTGGCCCTCAACGGCAACCGGCTGACCCGTGCCGTCCTCAAGGAGCTGACGGACAGCCTGAAGGACCCGGCCAGCTTCCCCAGTGTCACGTGGATCGACCTGGGAAACAACGTGGACATCTTCTCCCTGCCCCAGCCCTTCCTGGTGAGTCTGAGGAAGCGCTGCCCCAAGCAGGGCAACCTGCCCACCATCCTGGAGTTTGGTGAGAGCCAGGCCAGCGAGCCGGAGGGGAGGGTGGGGGATGATGACGATGACAGGGATGACACCAACAGGACAGTGAGCATGGATGAACTGAGGTCGGAGGTGGAGGGGGAGATGGACGGAGAGACGGAGATTGAGGAGATGATGGAAGAGCTGCTGGACTTTGACCTGGAGGTGCAGGGGAAGGAGGACGAGATCGAGGACAGCATGTGGACAATGGAGGAGGGAAAGAGGAGGGAGGAGACACGGGGACAGGGAATTAGGAAGATGGTGGAAAGGGCGGAGCTAGAGGAGGAAGACACACAGAGTCAGTCCTCTCACTT
Source organism: Brachymystax lenok tsinlingensis (assembly GCA_030435695.1). NCBI lineage: Eukaryota > Metazoa > Chordata > Actinopteri > Salmoniformes > Salmonidae > Brachymystax > Brachymystax lenok. Next base: position 9,843,025 of record CM059794.1, read on the forward strand.
GTCGTGCTCCAGCCAATCGCAGCATTCCTCTGGAGTGGTAGAGCTGAAGGAGGATAAAAGAGAGGATGGGACTGATCACTTAGACCACCTGACCTGAGCAAGAACCCCGGTCCATTCTGCTTGTAACTTCCCCTCCCATGTTTTGTCTAGAAGGAGAAGAGAGCAGTACCAGCGAACAGTGAACGTTGCTATAACGTTAGATAACGTTATTGGAATGCATAGGTAACCAGAACTTGTTTTCTGGGTTGGACATCTGGGGGAGGGACTCTGTCATCTCAACCTACTGGAATGGATCCGGAATAACCAACTGATCTGGGTGGACTGTTCGTCCACGGATGCACAGTTTAGGGAGATGACAATCCAGGTTGAAAGAGGAGGACGTTTGTGATAACTCTTATTGTTGTTTCATTATGAATTAGGATTATAATCCTCTGTAGTAAAGAGTAATAGATATATTATATATCAAATGTAGAAAAAATTTACATTTTCTAATGTACATGTGACTATGTCAAATCTGGCACGTATGAGATGTTTCATTCAGGTTTTACTCCCTGCTCATCCTGTCCTATAGATGGATGAATGCCTATGTGCCTGTCACTTGTTCCCCTGTTGGTGGAGAGACTGTGTATGTCAGAGAGAGAGACAGACAGATAGACAGACGGCTGATGGATGGATAAACAGACAAACGGTAGGTAGAAAGACAGAAGAAGTGCGGTAGACACAGACTGCTTTGGTGTGTGAACAAGATTGCATCTTTCTCTCTGATACTACAGTAAGTCTGTCTCTGTATCTCTTTGACCAGCGCTCTCTTCACCAATTCTACCTACCCATTCTTTTTTTATGCACATGCATGCTCCAGTGTGTCGATTTCCGATGTGATGTGAGTGCACTGAGAGTACCTTCAAACAAGTGCTATTGGCGGAAAGAATTGACGGAAACCAAAAAAAGAATGGTTGTAAGGTTGAATAGGAAAGGAAAAGATGCTGACTATAAGGCTCATGATTGTAAAGCATGTGAGGGGGGAGTCTGTTGCTGTGAGGAAAGCAGTGTTTAGGCTAAGGAAAAGGGCTTAAGCGCTACAGTGACAGGAGATATGGTGACAGGAGATACGGTGACAGGAGATACGGTGACAGGAGATACGGTGACAGGAGCTACGGTGACAGGAGCTACGGTGACAGGAGCTACGGTGACAGGAGCTACGGTGACAGGAGATACGGTGACAGGAGCTACGGTGACAGGAGCTACGGTGACAGGAGCTACGGTGACAGGAGATACGGTGACAGGAGCTACGGTGACAGGAGCTACGGTGACAGGAGCTACGGTGACAGGAGATACGGTGACAGGAGCTACGGTGACAGGAGCTACGGTGACAGGAGCTACGGTGACAGGAGATACGGTGACAGGAGATACGGTGACAGGAGCTACGGTGACAGGAGATACGGTGACAGGAGATACGGTGACAGGAGCTACGGTAACAGGAGATACGGTGACAGGAGCTACGGTGACAGGAGCTACGGTGACAGGAGATACGGTGACAGGAGCTACGGTAACAGGAGCTACGGTAACAGGAGCTACGGTAACATGAGATACGGTGACAGGAGCTACGGTAACAGGAGATACGGTAACATGAGATACGGTGACAGGAGCTACGGTAACAGGAGATACGGTGACAGGAGCTACGGTAACAGGAGATACGGTAACATGAGATACGGTGACAGGAGCTACGGTAACAGGAGATACGGTAACATGAGATACGGTGACAGGAGCTACGGTAACAGGAGCTACGGTAACATGAGATACGGTGACAGGAGCTACGGTAACAGGAGATACGGTAACATGAGATACTGTGACAGGAGCTCACGGTAACAGGAGATCTGGTAACATGAGATCTGGTGACAGGAGCTACGGTAACAGGAGATACGGTAACATGAGATACGGTGACAGGAGCTCACGGTAACAGGAGATATGGTGACAGGAGCTACGGTAACAGGAGATACGGTAACATGAGATACGGTGACAGGAGCTACGGTAACAGGAGATACGGTAACATGAGATACGGTGACAGGAGCTACGGTAACAGGAGATACGGTAACATGAGATACGGTGACAGGAGCTACGGTAACAGGAGCTACGGTAACATGAGATATGGTGACAGGAGATACGGTAACAGGAGCTACGGTAACATGAGATACGGTGACAGGAGCTACGGTAACAGGAGATACGGTAACATGAGATACGGTGACAGGAGCTACGGTAACAGGAGATATGGTGACAGGAGCTACGGTAACAGGAGATACGGTAACATGAGATATGGTGACAGGAGCTACGGTAACAGGAGATACGGTAACATGAGATACGGTGACAGGAGCTACGGTAACAGGAGCTACGGTAACATGAGATACGGTGACAGGAGCTACGGTAACAGGAGCTACGGTAACATGAGATATGGTGACAGGAGATACGGTAACAGGAGATACGGTGACAGTTGTAGTGAATAGAATAATTCAATCAAGATATTATGTAATAACAACCCCTCTTTAATAACCTCGCTTTTTCCCTTTATCCCTGCCAGTCATGTAGAGTGAACGTATCACTTTGTATCACCATTGTATCAAAACGTTTAATAGTATTTTGTTGTGTGGTTACAACAATGCCATCTGACAGGGACTGTCTCTGGGCTACAGCTATAGAACATTCCCTCATTCTCAGTAAATATGGAGCTCTTGCGCAGCGAATGTTTTCCCATTTGTAACAACGGTCTAATCGAACGCTTTAAGAATTAGGGTTATGCACTTTATCTTCTTTGTTAGTTGTGTATATGAGGTACCTTATGCCTTTAAGGGCAGTAACCCGGGGTTATGTGTCAGCTGAGGTGATTGCAATTGGGTCCCGATGTTCAACGTCAGTTCTCAGAAGCGTAATTCCTCAACACTATTATCATCCCCCCAAAAAGATGGACGTTTGTGCTGATAATGTGGCTGTTATACTGTATCCAAATGAGAAGATAGTGGATATACTGTATCGTAACAGACCAATTAGAACCCTAATTTCCAGGGTCTCATCATGTCCAGAACTCGATCCACCATTGAACACTGTTGCCACACAAGCACTTCTTGAAGCGTGTATTCTGTTCTCAGGTCTACACCTATCTGAGTCATGTCTTATTCATTCAAGCCTTTCTTATTCCAGAGACAGTCCAGTTGAACACAGTGGTGTGTGTATGTGGGCCTATAGGAGATGTAATAGGCGAGTGCACTGTCTGTATTTGCGGGATGTTCCACTGTGTGTCTGAATTTGATGCATTTCTCTGTGAGAGTGCTTTGTCTGTCTGGGTGCAGTCTCTTGTGTCTCGATGGCTGGTTTTGGAAGGAAAGACTCAACTGGATGATGTTTCGCTGGAACTTAGTCCATATCCGCCATACTGAGAAGATGTGACAATGCAGTTTGTTTCTTTGTGTACTTGAATGTTTGGGCATCTCTGGCACCTCTCTCCTCACTGCCCACAGCACTGCAATTTCCCCTCCCAAACCAGTGGATGATTATTAGTGGAATATTGAAACAAAATAAGAAAAATGTGCCTGAGTTAATGGAGCAAACTAAACAATGGTGTGTACTGGAATTTATAGATTGTGTACTTGAATTTCGCTATTATGATATTGAGTATATCGTGTATTCATAAGGATCATCCACAGTTCAAGGATTCTCTCTCTCTCTCTCTCTCTCTCTCTCTCTCTCAAACACACACACACACACACAGTTTAGGTGATGAATTGCAAAGTTCTGTGTATTGCCATGAAATGAAAATCAAGTGACTTGCTGTCTTGCCAATGCCATGAAATAAAAACAATAAATACTATATTCTGGAAAACATACCTGCTCCTTCTTTTTCTGCATGTTTTCTTTATTATAATATGTCTTTCCCCTTTTCTTAGTCACATTGTATTGTAACAGATTATGAAGAAAATGCCTGAGCAGTGAGCTGCAGTAAATAATCACAAATTCCCTGCCTGAAAATATTTAGTAATGTTGCCCTTGACTTCAGCTCCAAATTTCCTCTGAAGCACTTTTACCAGAATAACTTCACATATACAGTTGAAGTCGGACGTTTACATGCACAGAGGTTGGAGTCATTAAAACTTGTTTTTCAACCACTCCAAAAATGTATTGTTGACAAACTATAGTTTTGGCAAGTCGGTTAGGACATATACTTTGTGCATGACACAAGTAATTTTTCCAACAATTGTTTACAGACAGATTATTTCACTTATAATTCACTGTATCACAAGTCCAGTGGGTCAGAAGTTTACATACACTAAGTTGATTGTGCCTTTAAACAGCTTGGAAAATTCCAGAAAATTATGTCATGGCTTTAGAAGCTTCTGATAGGCTAATTGACATCATTTGAGTCAATTGGAGGTGTACCTGTGGATGTATGTCAAGGCCTACCTTCAAACACAGTGCCTCTTTGCTTGACATCATGGGAAAATTTAAAGAAATCAGCCAAGACCTCAGAATCTTTTTTTAGACCTCCACAAGTCTGGTTCATCCTTGGGAGCAATTTCCAAACGCCTGAAGGTACCATGTTCATCTGTACAAACAATAGTATGCAAGTATAAACACCATGGGACCACGCTGTTGTCATACCGCTCAGGAAGGAGATGCATTCTGTCTCCTAGAGATGAACGTACTTTGTTGCGAAAAGTGCAAATCAATTCCAGAACAACAGCAAAGGACCTTGTGAAGATGCTGGAGGAAACAGATACAAAAGTATCTATAGCTACAGTAAAACGAGTCCTATATCAACATAACCTGAAAGGCTGCTCAGCAAGGACAAAGCCACTGCTCCAAAACCTCCATAAAAAAGCCAGACTACGGTTTGCAACTTCACATGGGGACAAAGATTGTACTTTTTGGAAAAATGTCCTCTGGTCTGATGAAACAAAAATATAACTATTGGCCATAATGACCATCGTTATGTTTGGAGGAAAAAGAGGGAGGCGTGCAAGCAGAAGAACACCATCCCAACTGTGAAACATGGGGGTGGCAGCATCATGCTGTAGGGGTGCTTTGCTGCAGGAGGGACTGGTGCACTTCACAAAATAGAGGGCATCATGAGGCAGGAAAATTATGTGGATATATTGAAGCAACATCTCAAGATATCAGTCAGGAAGTTAAAGCTTGGTCGCAAATGGGTCTTCCAAATGGACAATGACCCCAAGCATACTTCCAAAGTTGTGGCAAAATGGCTTAAGGACAACAAAGTCAAGGTATTGGAGTGGCCATCACAAAGCCCTGAACTCAATCCGAAAGAGAATTTGTGGGCAGAACTGAAAAAGAGGCCTACAAACCTGACTCTGTTACACCAGCTCGGTCAGGAGGAATGGGTCAAAATTCACCCAACTTATTGTGGGAAGCTTGTGGAAGGCTACCCGACACGTTTGACCCAAGTTAAACAATTTAAAGGCAGTGCTACCAAATACTAATTGAGTGTATGTAAACTTCTGACCCACTGGGAATGTGATGAAAGAAATAAAAGCTGAAATAAATCATTCTCTCTACATTTCACATTCTTAAAATGAAGTGGTGATCCTAACTTACCTAAGACAGGTAATTTTTACTAGGATAAAATGTCAGGAATTGTGAAAAACTGACTTCAACTGTATGTTGTTTCAGTGCTATTTCTTGGATCAATAACTAGGGCAGTCTGTCTTTCCCACTCACACAGACAATGAGCAAACAAAGACTTAGACGTACAGTATTTAGTTGGTAACAGAGTTGGAGGTGCTGCTCTGCTGAGCCCCTAGCAGACCAGTTGTTTTGTGATTCTCTACATTATCCATCCAGAGTCCAGAGGATGTGACACTGCTTCAGAGTCAGGGTTTTGTGAGGCAATCTGGGTCATCACACACTAGGTGGCCACAATAAACGTAGCTAGTTTCCTTCGCATCAGTCCAGATATACACATTCAGGAAAACCCCAGATGCCTAAGAAATATTTTTGGGAAACCCCAAATTCCTTCTTAATGGTGGGAAGAGTATATCTTTTTTTACTTAAAGTGGGTACTTCAAGGGAAATTTGTGAATGCCACTTGCTAGGAAGCAAACGGCTCCAACTGAATTACGCTGGATCCAATATTGATATTGATAATGATACCATTGGTATGATGCCCAGAAAATGATATTGAAAACACATTTTTAGAACTTTTGGGTTCCTGGTATTAGACTGACATCTGGTGGTCACTTTTGGAACCATCATAAAAGTGAAAACAGCGACTGCCAATAAAAAGCAAATTATTGTTTTGAAAATGACCTATGTGGTATCTATATGAGTCAGAAACTAATTTATTCTTGCTCAGCATTGGACCTGATTGTAATGCCCATGGTCAATTTGGATTGACATTTGATGATATCCCTATGGGGCTAGTTAGAGACCATCAGTAAATTACACAATGTACATTGGACAATATTTTAAAATGTCAATACCTGCAAATTTCAACGACTTAAAAACTTTAAACCAACTATAAATTGTAGAAATTCATATACAAATATTGAAAGCATTTAATGAGACAACTAAAATATGTGCAACATGAAAATATTGTCCCATTTACATTGTGTAATTTATTGACGTTCCATAATTACCACCGCTATCCAATGTCAAACCAACTTTGCCACAGTCGCACACCAGCTGGTTGAAGCTAATTGCCGAAAGAAGTTCAAGACACAAGACCTGGTTAGACTGTTTCAAGGTATCTAGAAGGGTGACTGTAACTGTGTACTGTTTTGGAAAAGTGAATGTACAAACCAATGGCCAAGCCAAATCAGGAAGTTCAGCCCCCTTGTAAGTGAAAAGTCAATTGAGACCAAGGGGGCCAGAGTTCTGGTCTAGAAGGTTTTGACTGCTCCTACAGACTTGCTTCCGTACTGCCGTTTAACTGGCTCCCGGCTCAGAAAGACAATTTCCATAGACGGCCACATAAAGAAGTCAGATTTGAAGATTTCTAATAAGTCATCACCTTTGTGCACAAAAACATCCATTGAATTATTCAAATAATTGTTGAATATGTTTTTTTCCATCACTCACAGACGAAGATAGAGGCTTTGTTCGACATTGCAACCGACAGTGCAAGCGACTGCCAACAACTGACTAATCTACGAATATTCTTATTATTTGTAAATCAGTTGGTCACAATTTACCCATGATACATCTTGGTTTTGATGACCTCGAACACGGCCATTGACATTGTACATGAATCCAATGTCTGCCATGTTTTTGGATTATGTGATGACGTTGTCGTTGTTCACGCTGCTTCCTGTGCGCACTGAGTGCTAGTAGACGGATATAGACGGTCCATGAATCGGCGTATGCAAACAAAGGTCGGACATCTTGGACACAGTCTCCAGTTCTTTATGGGCTCATTAGAGCGGATCACTTTCGTAGAGTCTGTGACCAACACCTTTCAAAGTGTGATGCAAAATGGGGTTAAAAAAATGTCCGAATTGCACCTATATGAACTTTCCAACAACCACGTGATCAAAGGTCATGAAATTTCAACTTCAGTCAACTGCAATTGCTCATCCCCAGCTGCAACTTGCAGCCATTACATTTCAGTCATTTAGCAGACGCTCTTATCCAGAGTGACTTACAGTAGAGAGAGAATACGTTTTCGTACTGGTCCCCCGTGGGAATTGAACCCACAACAACCCTGGCATTGCAAGTGCCTTGCTCTACCAACCGAGTCATCACCTGCATTGTGGAAGGCTCTATTGTCAACCAATCATTAGCGTGTTCTTGTTTGACCCACGCGGACGTGGACGAAGACGTGACCGAAACAAGAACAAACTTTGCGCATTCATGTTCACAGTGGATATGTACAAGTTCATTTGTGATATTTGAGGCGCTCTCTCGCCAATTGATAGTGCAATGTTCAGACATATACTGTATTTTGGCTATATTGTGTGTGTGTGATATGGGAGGTTGGAGACATTACAAAAAAAAACTTTTATAAACAATGGCACCCCTGCCGTGTTACACTGAGCCTTACTGTTGGCAAGCCACATCAGTGTCCGTCTTTCGGCTGTCAGAGATGCACCTCCCCTGACTTCACTCCTCGATTTTCATCTGCAGTCGTTTGCTTCAGCCTTACCACTCAAACAAGCCCATTACCTCGGTGATTGAGACGTTTTAGAGTCAATTAACCTCACTAGATGGGTCTGCCCTGATTTGTCAGCTCACACAAATCCCTGGGTATCTGGCTGGCAATGGCACTGTAATTCCACTCACACCAATAATCTTCAAGCAAAGGTCAAATTCAGAATAGGCTTTCTCTTCCGGAACAAATCTTAATTCACACACTGCTAAACACACCCTGGTTTAAATGACACTACTCCCCATTCTGGATTATGGGGATGTCATCTACAGGATGGCCCCAAAGTCCGCCTCCTTTAAACTGGACGTACTTTATCACTCTGCCATACGCTTTGTCACTAGTGATCCATTCCAAACCTGAAAAATTTGAGTAGATTGTAGAATCAAAGGACCATTGAAATAAGGGGACTTAAGTGCTGGTTTTAGGCCAGTAGTAACCACTACAAACTGTCGGGTTAGAACAACAAGGAGGTTTGAGGGGTTACAGTTTGAGGGGTTTTAATGGACAGAAAGGATCCACACACACACAGGTCTGACCACTCTTGAAACTGACAGATTATGGTTGTTTAGCTGCACAAACAATAAATCATCAGAACAGCAAAAGGCATGTGACCTCATGCAGGAGGACGAGTAGCAGGAGGGAAAATGTAGTGCTTGTCTGGATAGGAAAAGCAAGTTTCTGCCCTGTCCGTGCTGGGGTCTTGCACTGAATTTCACGGGAATCTAGGCTGCTGATAGGCTAACATAATAATAATTGTCGTAACCTTGACCAATAAGAACTCAAATAAGTGTAGGACCTTCTGAGCTGCCTGACAAAAAAACACAGGCAGAATGTGCTAGAACGGCTTAGTGAAGCTGGCCGTTTTAACAAAACCCATCACTGTGACATATTAATCCATTGACTGGCCATCCCTACATGTATGACGTCAAACCCACAGGCTCATATTCATATACAAATCCCTTCTCAGCAAGACCCCCTTTATCTCAGCTCACGACTAAGACTCCCCACCACCAACAGCAACCTGAGATCCAGCAATTACATAAACCTGGCAATCCTCAAGTCACTCAGTATCTTTGGGGAAACTGATTTTCAATTCTCCGCTGCTAGAAACCATCCTTAAAAAAAACTGAAACTAAGCTGTTTTGTGTCCATTGGTATTTTTAAAAACAAACTGTCTGAGATTTTAAATGTGCACTATGCAGAAATCGCTCTGCCGTTTCCTGGTTGCTAAAATTCAAATAAGATCGCCTAATTTCAGTTAATGTGACAAAACAACCAAGTATACTGTAGAGAATCATTGTACCATCTAAACAGCTGTGAAATATATTTTCCATAACCAAAAATATTGTATTTTCAGCCATTTGAAACTGGTGTACAAAACCAAAAGTAAAAGAGCAAATATTAAACTTAAGAACATGAAGCATAGAAATAGCCACATAGAACATATATACTGCTTCTCAGACTTGTTTTCAATTTGAATGACAGATCTATAACTCACATTTCTATGTGAATTTGGTCGGGTCGCGCAACAAGTTACATATTGCAGCTTTAACTGATAACTGCATGTGTTTCTCTGCGACCATTCCGTTTTTTTATTTTTTTATTTAACCTTTATTTAACTATGGATGTCAGTTAAGAACAAATTCTTATTTACAATGATGGGCCATCAAATAGACCACAATTTAGATAATCCATGGGTTGGATTAATGTGTACAATGTGCACTGTTATTATTGTTATTATTATCTCATATCCTATCATAAATAAAGTCATGTTTGACCTTATCAACATGGACACCCTCATCTGACACGTCACTACGTAATTCATGAAAACGTCATATCCGGCTAATGGGGTCAGTTTTGTTTCCCCGGATCCGCCATTTCATTTTTTGAAGTTACTTGTGACAAGTTACAAGATTTGATTCAAAATTGTATTGTTTTACAGCTGGGTTGGGTGAGTTATAATCGACATATCATTTTAATCTGGCGACCAGACACGTTTTGTACGAGGACCGGCTTTTGGATTTTAAATTGATGGGCATAGGCAAGTTGCGGATGTCGCCTATTTTCCAAATGTGTTCTACGCGCTAAAGTTTTTGTATGAGTTGAATGCTGGTTGTGGATAAGGGGATTCAAAGGGAAGGCCCGTGAAGCCTCGGCTTTGGAGTGGGAGTCATGGCCGGACATTTTGACGCAGAGGATCGTGCAAGTTGGTACTGGGGAAGATTAAGTAGACAGGAGGCAGTTTCTCTTTTACAAGGACAGAGACACGGAGTGTTTTTGGTGAGAGACTCTATTACAAGCCCTGGCGACTACGTGCTGTCCGTTTCAGAGAATTCCAAAGTCTCGCATTACATAATCAACAGCATCAGCAACAACCGGCAGTCTGGCTCAGGTAAGAGAGACATGGTTTGGGGCTGCAGAATAAAGGAGTCTTCAGGGTGTACGTTCTTGAATGACTTCAATGCAACCAGATGCACAATAACGCATACAACCCAATAGAAGATTCATCCAGCAAGCCACTCCACGTTCATTTGGCTTTATTTGGAAAGTAATTTAAGATTAACTTCCTACAAGTGAATCAACCAAACAGTGACATTTGGTTTAACCAGACGTCAAATATGTAGTCCACTGCCTTTCAATGGGCCAGAAATGTGGTAATTCACATGCCAGTTAATAAGGCCTAATACCTTTGCCCAGTGAAATGGTTTCTGTTGTTCTTTCCTTCTTTTCTACTCATCCCTCTTTTCCCACCCTCCTCTCCCAGGCCAGGCACCTCCACGGTTCCGCATCGGGGACCAGGAGTTTGACGCCCTCCATTCCCTGCTGGAGTTCTACAAGATCCACTACCTGGACACCACCACTCTGATAGAGCCCATCAACAAGGCCAAACACTCTCCCTTGGTCAGCGTCAACGCAGGTGCTGGAGGCCCGCCGCAGCGGCTGGAAGACGAGATGGTCCGTGCCCTCTTCGACTTCCCAGGCAACGATGATGAGGATCTGCCTTTCCCGAAAGGGTGACATCCTGCGGGTCCTGGAGAAGCCTGAGGAGCAGTGGTGGAACGCCATGAATTTAGAGGGGCGTGCCGGGATGATCCCTGTGCCCTACGTGGAGAAGTACCGACCGGCCTCTCCCACCTCGGGGGGCCCTGGAACAGGGGGTCCAGGTGGGGTGGGCTCGGTAGACGGCTCAAGTGTTCAGGGCCCTCCTCTGCTAGACCCGAGCCAGTACGCCCAGCCCACACCTCTGCCCAACCTGCAGAACGGACCCGTCTTTGCCAGGGCCATCCAGAAGAGGGTGCCCAATGCCTACGACAAGACCGCCCTTGCCTTAGAGGTACCTACCTACCTAGCTGTGCACTCTCATTCTCTCATCTCCTATTTCCCTTTTCATCATCCCTCTCTCAGATTCTTTGATCCTCATTTTGTCATGGATTTTCCTTTGTCCACAGCCTTCAGTGCAATTACGCTAATAATGACTGATCTTGTAGAACATATATTTTCTTTGGCATTATGTCAAGATTGAGGCCAGAGAATCAAATCACTTTTTTTATTATGCCTTAAAAAAAAACAATAATTTTAGAATTATATTGAATTAATGACATTTCTGAATGATTGTCTGTACTGTTCTATTTCTTCTACTGGGACTGGTTTGATCTGTTGTAAAGTCATAATCTGGGGAAGACCCTAGGTTCCTTCCCACTGGGTCATTCCAAGTTATCCCTAGGTTCCTTCCCAGTGGGTCATTCCAAGTTATCCCTAGGTTCCCTCCCAGTGGGTCATTCCAAGTTATCCCTGGGTTCCTTCCCAGTGGGTCATTCCAAGTTATCCCTAGGTTCCCTCCCAGTGGGTCATTCCAAGTTAACCCTGGGTTCCTTCCCAGTGGGTCATTCCAAGTTAACCCTGGGTTCCTTCCCAGTGGGTCATTCCAAGTTATCCCTGGGTTCCTTCCCAGTGGGTCATTCCAAGTTATCCCTGGGTTCCTTCCCAGTGGGTCATTCCAAGTTATCCCTGGGTTCCTTCCCAGTGGGTCATTCCAAGTTATCCCTGGGTTCCTTCCCAGTGGGTCATTCCAAGTTATCCCTGGGTTCCTTCCCAGTGGGTCATTCCAAGTTATCCCTGGGTTCCTTCCCAGTGGGTCATTCCAAGTTATCCCTGGGTTCCTTCCCAGTGCGTCATTCCAAGTTATGTCTTCCATTTCCACTCACTGCTGGAAGGAATGAAGGAGTTGGTATGTGGCCTCTGTGACTCATGTCTGTCACTTCCTCTTTAGCTTCTTAACCAGTTGCATGCCCCTCAGTGTCCCAGCCGCTAGGCTTGTTAAACAAGGTAGTCTGGGTCGTGTCCATTAGTCACCAATACAGAAAATGGACTGAAACAGGGAGGGACTTTCCTGATCTTGTCCAATAAGCAAAATGTTTTGCCCTAATGAATATGACCCAGTGCATACAGGGTGGTGGTCAGTCAGTCTGAACTCAATGGTCAACTGCTCTAAAGTTCATTAGAGAATGCTGCCAGAGGCTCCCCCCCTGACTGTCTTAACTGTCCGGAAGGGGAAAGAGGGCTTCCAAAGCGGAGGTCGTTGTGGGAAGGAAATACTTTGTGTAGAGGAACATTTCCTTTCATTTCTATGAGGACATTACTCTGAGCCAGAGCGGCCTCTGGGCGACAATCCAGCGGTCTTCGTCTCAGCTCCCCCCCCCCCTCTCCTCCTAACCTGCTTGGAGAGAGGGACGCAGGGAGAGAAGGAACAGTAACACTGAAACAGATACATAATGTTCACTTTCTGTCTTGATGGAATCAGCTACAGGGTGGAAGTAGTCTGTTTCTCTGTCTTTTGGAATACCAAAGTGTTAGGCTACATGCTTACAAGGGCAAAAAGTAATGTCAAAGACTTGTGTGAAAATGTTGCCTAACTTTTATATAATTTTGGGTCCCAGACAGATAATTTTTTCTATCCACCCAAGAATCAGTCGGCACAGCGCTCCAATGATAACAAACAGGATATTTACCCTCTATAAAGGTGTTTGCGAGTGGTATGACTCAGGAGGTATATAGGTTTAATGATTAGCCCCGTGCACATACTTCCTGGTCACATCTTAGTCGATGAGAACTTTACTGTGTTTAGAAGAATGGTCCACCAGTAATGAAGAGGCCTACAGGGTGAACCAGCAAATGGACCTCTGCAGTACTGGTTTGTGTTGAGTTGCGCTGTGATTTGTGTTTGCGCGAGGCCAAATGAACCGCTGCGATACATAGACAAAGTTTCACAAGTGGCTATCAAGCTGCAACTACTGCAGCAAGGTCATTACAGGGTGAACACTGTTCATTGGGCACCAAACGGACTGGAACGGGGAGCGTCTCCCTGGACTTGCCCAGTAAGAAACACACATTTTTGTGTTCCGTTGACAAGTGTTTTGAAATGTTTTCCGTTGCGTGCCTTAATGAACACGAGCCAGGTCTGTCTGTCTGACGAGTCCTTCTCCTCCTGCAGGTGGGCGACATGGTGAAGGTGACAAAGATCAACGTGAACGGCCAGTGGGAGGGCGAGTGCAGGGCAAGCGCGGCCACTTCCCCTTCACCCACGTTAAGCTGCTGGACCATAACAGCCCTGAGGACGACGTGAGCTGAGAGTGGACACTGGGCTGCTCGCATCCCTCACCCTGCCCGTACACGCACAGACACTCACTCCCTCACATGCCACCATTGCCCCTGTGCCAATCAGCAGCCTCCTCATGGCCACACTCAGACACACACGCCTCTTCCTCTTCCTCAGTTGGCCCTGTTAGATAATCATTACGCTGTCTCTTCGTCCCACACACCGCCATTATTTATACCACTTCAGCACCACGGCCAGCTCTATCAAAACACACACATTCCCCTTCTAAAGAAGAAAGACTCAGGCCTTGTCTGATGGGATGAGGACAGTGGCTGTGTAATACCAAGAGGAAGAGGGGGAGTGTGTGGAGAGCCATTCAGAGAGAGGGAAACATCAAAATGCTCTCTTGGGCCAGAATCGTACACACAGAGATCCATGGAGAAACACTTTTCTCTGGCTGTCGAAGAGAAGCCGTTAGAATGACACTACATTGTACACAAAACTATCATCCTCACTACAAATCCACGACCAAGTAACTAGTAGCCTTTTTAAGGGGGAAAAAAAGAACATATCGTTATGAAATTGTTGATGAGCATTACATGCTAAAATCGTGTCTTTTTTTTGGCCTCGTTTTTCTGAGAAGTAACATTGCCAGTCCACCACTATTGCGGAGATCTCATCAAATGTGTAGGCTATGTTGTGAGCTTGCGGTATTGTCAGGCGCTAACCCTCTCTATCTTATTTGTTTGCGTCTGTCTTGCCTTGCTTGTCTTTGTCTGCTCCACTCCTACTCCGAATCACTGAGACGTCATTTTTTCCCGCCACACACGGCTGTTAACTTGTTCTAATTAGTGGAGATGCCTTTTATGCATGATAAGCCAGGGTCGTGGAAACGCCATATCATATAATACCATAGCCAAGGATAGACTGTTAAAAGGAAAAAAAATTGTATGACATAAGCTCAATGGTAATATGAATTGGCTTTCTCCTTGGAAGCGGTCAGATTCCAAACTGATTACGGTAGTACTTCTTCTCCTACACACGTTGGTTACAAGGTCAAGGCACTGCATTGACACTGAGTGTTCTCACTTTTCCGTTCTAGATTCCTGTCATCCACTATATTTTGAGAATTGATGTCTGTCTGTATTCATTAGTGTAATTGAGCAAGCAAAAAAAACTTTAATTTGCATGCATCCACAAACCACCACACTAAATCCACAAACCACCACACTAAATCCACAAACCACCACACTAAATCCACAAACCACCACACTAAATCCACAAACCACCACACTAAATCCACAAACCACCACACTAAATCCACAAACCACCATTCTATTACTAAGACTGTCAACTTTGAATAGGTGTTCTCTGTTGATAAGAGATCACAGTAAAGTCCACCTGTTGACACATGATCAATAATCTTTCCATTCCTATCATGTAGGATACTGGCTAAGTTTGCTCCCTGGCACAGCATCATACATGTTACAGATATAAGTAGTTTACTGTACACTGCAGATTCGTATCTCTGTTCCACTATAAGTGAAACCTGTATCTGACCATTCTTACGCTTTGCACCCCACTGAATGTGCCCCTGAAATTCACTTGGATAACGTCACCTCCTAGAGTGGTTTCCCATAGATTTAGGCAGAGTTGACTTGAGAAATGAGTTACCTCGTCCTCAGTAGAACTGGCCACTAGGGTGCACTGCAACAGCATTAGGCAGAGAGGTGCTGGGTGAACCAAAGTGCTAGTCTGCCTCTGAGCTTTAGCCCATATTGATCAATACAGTTGTCTGTGTTGAGGATGCTGGAGGTGAAATGGTTTATTTTTCAGAATGCACTTTAATCAATAATTTTTTACAATTACTTGTCAGTTCAGACCCCTCCCTTTTCTGCTGTGTGTTCATTGTCTGTGACAGACCTTGTGCTGGCTTTTAATTTTTTTTAATTATAATCTAAGGTAATTTAGCCCCAAATTTATGGCGCAGCTGTGAAAAATCCAAATGCATGCATTGTCAGGGTGTAAAGACTTGAGTATGGTTATACGAGTTAAACTCCAATGATGTAGTACCTCATCCAAAATACACCGTGGGCTGTCCTTCGATGTAGGTTCTAGGTAGTAGATGCTGCGAAGTCCAGAGGAATAGAATCTATAACCTTTCGACGATTGGATTGTCCTCAAACCACAGGGGTTTTCCATTGTCCTCAAACTTGTACCTTTTCTCTGTATAATTGTAGCTTTCGGGACCAACTGACAAAAAGGTTTTATAGCCAATTTATGCCACAATCTATGTTTAAGGGCAGGGTTGGGTGGTTACTTTCTAAATGTAATCAGTTACTAGTTACCTGTCCAAAAAATAATCAGTAATAACTTTGGGATTTCAAAAACTCAGTAACATAATCTGATTGCTTTCCCCCTTTATAAGCATTAAAAGAAGATGAAAAGGAACCATTAAACATATTTGGGGTGTCATCAGTGGTCTCTTGACTTATGGTCAGACTCGCTCAGGTGTAACAAACATAAACTTGCACCTTTTTTCAATGTGAAATTGAATGTTATTGAGGAAACAGAAAGGTGTCAATGTATTTTTTTTTCGCAAACATCCTTTCTGAATGTAAAAAGTAATCCAAGAAGTAATCCAAGAAGTAATCATCTAGTTTTTCAAAAGTAACTGCAATCTGGTTACAATATTTTAGCTGGTAATGTATCCGATTTACAGTTAGTTTCTTTGTAATCAGTTACTCCAGTATTAACATCTGTTAAATCATGTCTGCTTTTTCATTCATTTTCTCAGTGCATGCCTGTTTATGTAATCTGCTCTTATTTTTATGATTTTGTTTTGTCAATCAGGCCTATAAATATTTTAAAGTATTGTATTTTTGTAACCCTGTGGAAGTCATTACCTTTCATAATGGGGGCTTGGTTGGCAACCGCAAATGGAAATTGTGATATCAAAATGTGCCATTGTATTATAACACTATATTCTTTCAAGACAATTGAAATGACCATTTATTTTCTGTAGCATGTAATGTGTTAAGATAGACATAGTAAATAAAGTCAAAGGATTGGCAAATGAAAATACTGTACCCTATCAATCTTGTGGATTGTCATAAATGTGAGATCAAACTGCAATGCCTTTTTTCATTCATAATTTCTCACTTGTCATACATAACAACATAGACCTACAAAAAGCCAGTTGGCCTTGGGTGTTTATTTGTATTTAAATATACAGACCGCTGATCTATCATTGCAGGCCTGTCTACCAAAACTTGGTCCCAGATGTGTTAAAGATGTCACAGCCAGCCTGTTTCACGTGTTCTGGTTAAGAAGAAAGATTGAGAAAGCCTTATCAAAAAAAAGTTAATGTGATCATGCTCATCGTGATAATGGTACTGTGGGTGGAAATGTAAATGTCTGGAATCCCGAGTCACTGTTTGCCAAACCGTGCAAAAACTGGAGGGGTTTCTGAGCACGGGGGTCCTCAATGGAGGTGATGCGTGTGCGCTGTGAAAGGTTCCCGGATGTAGATTTTCGCCATTTTTTTGTACTCCAGTACAACCGGTGGGGTGGAAACGCCACTGATCTATCCGTTGATTTTCCAGGAACCGCCGACAGATTGACCTAGTAGCAGCTACTGTCGAGCCCTTTCAGCAATTTGTCAGTTAAACTAAACTATTCGACACTCGCAACGAAATGGGCGATCGGGAGGATTTAGTATACCAGGCAAAACTCGCCGAACAGGCTGAGAGATACGACGGTAAGAGACAATTGTATTATTCGATGGAGGGACATGTTCGCTGCTGTTTTTTTTTTTTCTTCCACCAGTTAGCTAGCTAGCAGCTACCAACATAGCTAACACTTGCAGTCACTCATCCTCCTCCGTCTTGCAGGGGGCCTTGAGCGACGACGGCCAAGTCAGTGCGTTAACGCTAACTAACGCACCATAGCCTAACCAGCTCGCTGTGTGGCTAACATGAATTAGCCGGTACCATAGCCACTTAGCCAGATTTGTTTAAATAGATGGATCATTTAAAGAGAATACAAAATGGCGGATTATTGATGGTGCCAGAGCTAGGTAGCTACCGCTAGCGAGCAAGTGGGCTGGTAGTTAGTTAACGCGTTAGCCAACTACCGTTATCTGTGCCAGCTACGTGGGGATTACTTTTCCCGAACGATGTCAGCCAATGTAAACATCTACTACAGTACTAGATGGCAATCGAAATATGTACATCTGTTGGCCTGCCAAATACCCTACCCTAGTTTACTAAACTTCTCGTGGTCCAACGTTAGCCATAGCCTGCTATCTGGGTGTGACGTATCGAAGACTGACCTGAAACAAAACCTACTCCGATCATAAGCAATTTTGACGTAGGTAGCTAAGTTAGCAAGCTACCTAACGTGCCTGTCAATTGGCATGAAGCGGAATCTGTTTTTAGATGTGTTATTACGGGGCATGATCGCGTCTGTCTGGCTATGGAACCCTGGCCACATGCAGCTTTGATTTGCCCCGAAGTCAAACCAGTTTAGCCTCTCTATTTCACCCTCAAATCAAATGCGATTATTCACAGACATGCCGCTCTCATTGACACTGATGTAACTATCTGTTTCTGAAAGGTATGGTTATGTACCTTGTCACTAGGTATACGTTGATTGGGTATAGATGTAGTCTTGTAGAATGAATGCCTCGGCATGACTGAATTAAGCCTAAGGGTTGCAGCAGATACTAGCTTCCAAGATCGTATGATCAAGAACCTGTATGTATTAGGCACATCAGAGAAGGCATACTGATCAAGAATCAGGTCTCACCTGTCCTTATTCATATTCATTATGATCCACTAGACAAAATTGATCATGGATCTACTCTGTGAATCCAGGCCCAGGTTTCAGGACAGAGACAGTTGTAAATAGGACTTTCTATGATTGGGATTATATTGTTAGGTTGAGAAATCTGTAACTTCAGCATAAGGAAAAAGGAAGAAAAATAATCTCTGAAGTCATCAAACTTTGTCCTGTGGTTTTATTTTGTTTATGGTCTTTCATCCCCAATCACTTACGACTTCCTCTCTTTGCTCCCCACAGAAATGGTGGAGTCCATGAAAAGAGTGGCCGGGTTGGATGTGGAACTAACAGTCGAGGAGCGAAACCTACTATCAGTGGCCTACAAAAATGTAATTGGGGCGAGGAGAGCATCATGGAGAATAATCAGCAGTATTGAACAAAGGGAAGAAAACAAGGGCGGAGAAGACAAATTGAAAATGATCCGGGAATACAGGCAAACAGTGAGTAAGCGCAGAAGTATGAGTCACTGAGTGCATTCGTGTAGGACTGGTGCGAAAGAGATCTGACATGAAGGGAGAAGCATTTGACCTGCAGCACTCTTAAATGAATATGGTTTCTACTGGAGAAAATTGTGAATGATATCAAATAATTTAGGCTAATTCACTTGAATGACACCATTTGTGTATTGTTGCTTGTTGTGCCTAACATTGTGCCAGTGGCTGGTCATTCATTGAGTCATTTTCTCCTGCAGGTTGAGAACGAGCTGAAGTCAATCTGTAATGACATTCTGGATGTACTGGACAAGCACCTTATTCCAGCTGCCAACACGGGAGAGTCCAAGGTCTTCTACTACAAAATGTATGAGCCTCTTCACTTGTTTGGGAATAGATGCTTGATAGATGGTTATTGCTGTTTTTTTAGTATTCCAGAACAATTTTTATTTATTTTATTTACCCCTTATTTTACCAGGTAAGTTGACTGAGAACACATTGTCATTTGCAGCAATGACCTGGGGAATAGTTACAGGGGAGAGGAGGGGGGATGAATGAGCCAATTGTAAACTGGGGATGATTAGGTGGCCATGATGGTATGAAGGCCAGATTGGGAATTTAGCC
Source organism: Brachymystax lenok tsinlingensis (assembly GCA_030435695.1). NCBI lineage: Eukaryota > Metazoa > Chordata > Actinopteri > Salmoniformes > Salmonidae > Brachymystax > Brachymystax lenok. The sequence goes on from CM059794.1 coordinate 9,862,664, forward strand.
AGGACACTGGGGTTAACACCACCACTCTTAAGTGCCATGGGATCTTTAGTGACCACAGAGAGTCAGGACACCCGTTTAACGTCCCATCCGAAAAACTCTTAATGGCTCTAGAATAAAGCATAGAGCAGGGATTGTGATTCCTCCTGCTAAATCAGGAATTCCTGCTTTCCTGAAATGTATCCTCCATTTGTTGCTCATCGAAACGGACCTATCCCCTAGATCTTTTTTAGGTTGTCCTGTTCACATCCCTGAGTTAGGAACTTAGTTGTTTTTCACACGGACCCGTGTTTGCAGGGAGGCTTTATCTTTTACACCACGATGACCCACTGATGCTTCTCCGTCTTACTCTTCCCTCAGGAAAGGCGATTACCACAGGTATCTGGCTGAGTTTGCCACCGGGAACGACAGGAAGGAGGCCGCAGAGAACAGTTTGGTCGCCTACAAAGCTGCGAGCGACATCGCCATGATCGAACTGCCACCCACACACCCCATTCGCCTAGGCCTCGCCCTTAACTTCTCCGTATTTTACTATGAAATCCTCAACTCACCCGACCGCGCCTGCAGGCAAGTACCTCGCACGGCTCTCCCTTGATAGACTTGGAACTTCAAGATCTAATTTTGATGTTGATTCAATACAGTGACCTATTCTCTTGATACAAGTGTGACATAATACCAATGTTTGTACTGCAGGTTGGCGAAGGCTGCGTTCGACGATGCCATCGCAGAGCTGGACACGTTGAGCGAAGAAAGCTACAAGGACTCCACACTAATCATGCAGTTGTTACGTGACAACCTGACTCTATGGACTTCAGACATGCAGGGAGATGGTAAGCGTGAGTGAGAGGTCCCCCACTTGGACTTCCAGATAGCACGGGGGAAGTTGGTCATATTATGAATGGGGAAATAGCTTTTTGAGATCATGCTCAATTCCTACATTTCTTCCAGTCTGAGGTATGCTTACACGATTACAGCAGTTAGCCTTTGCCATTAGTTTTTAGTTAGTCCATTACAATATGTTTGTAAACGGATGCTATCCTACCAGAAGAGTAGCACCCGATCTTGTTAAGTTGTGTGCTGTTGGTTATTCGGCTCTTTTCAGAGCTGCTGACGTGGATCATTACGCTAACTCTGACGTCTCCCTTCTCCATCCCTCTCTAACCCAACCATGTGCCTTTCAACCTTGCAGTTCCTTCCGCATTGCTTACTGGTCCTCTCCCCCCTCTCTCTGCCCTCTAGAGTTGTAGCTCCTTCAACCTTCATCTTAACGTCCGACTCATCTCTCCCCTCTCCTTCCGTTTGTGTAGAATCCTAAAGGAACAAAACGGCTGTTTATGTCCCGTAATCTGTACTTTGTAAGTGTTTTCTGCATTTGGTTTGACTCGTTTGTGTTCTGTCCCCCTTCACTACTAACTCACCGCAACGCCACTCACCCGTCATCAGTTTGTGTCGTGGGGAAAGTTGTATGTTCACCCACTGTGTCTTATGAATCGTCTTGCTACATAGTGATTTATTTTTAAATGTTTATCACTGGTGTATCAGTAATGCATTTAGTTAGAGCAACTGTCTTTTTCATGTTCTAATTTCCACGTGTCTTGGACAGCTGACAGATTATTGGGTTTTTGATACTGGTGTGCGAGCGTCCTCTCTCAGCTGGAACCATTTTAGGCCAGGTAAAGGACAGGTCTGTAGGTACACTGTGACGATCTTTCTCTGTGGGGCTGCAAGGTGTCTCACCAAGTTAGAACATGGGTTTGTGTGTAGAGTCTGACGCTCTACCTGCCTGTTCTTTTGACGTATGGTGCCTGATCTCCGTAGCTATCGTAAGAGCCGTGTATTGTGGAGACTGGAGGACTAACAGCATGGCACCAGTTGTTGAGCGGCTGTATGGGATATCCTGTCTGTCTTTGACTGGGTGACATTTATCTACATCCAGTCCCATAATCGCTCTGTCATTCTGTCTGCCTGCCATGACACAAATAGACAGTTGTCTCACTAGCGACGGAATGCCCGTACAATATAGTAGCTTATGTTGGGAATATAATACTTGGGTATAGAGTCTTGGGCAGATCTATCAAGAGGGATTTAAAGGTTTTATGTAACTGTATTAGCTAGATGGCTATGGAGAAATTCACAAATCAAACTTGCTTCTCAATTATAAACGGAAGTAATCTATTAGGTTGTCGTCAAGTATGGCCTAAATAGGACTTTAATTCGAACGCTTTTTTAATTACTCTGAGATGTCCTTTTTATTTGAAGCACTGCAGTAGTGCGTTTTGATATGCTTTACGAGGTTGTAGTTAGTGGTTGAAGTTTCACTGCATGTGCTAAGATGTGACATGTGGCACACTGAATGAAACCACCGCCGGGCTCACTTCTGCTTGTCTACCTGCAACTTTGGAGACTAGGTTAAAACTGTCACTGGAGTAATGCAATACTTCCACAGCATCTCTGTTTGGACCCTGATTCTGATCACCTAGACTGAGGGTTGTCTCCTGTAAATAACCTGAAAGCCCAGCCCTCACCGTCCGTTTTCTCTTGTTTTCAAGCAGGTGAAGAACAGAACAAAGAGGCGCTGCAAGATGTGGAGGACGAGCCCCAGTAAGACTTGAGACCCCCGCCTCCACACTCTCCCCTCCCCCAAAATAAAAAAAAAAACCTGAGTCCCAATAGGAGCCACCACGTGACAGCGGCTCTCTGCAGCTCTCTGACCCCCAGGGTCTTAGAGATAATCAGTTCTCTTCATTAACATTTTTCTTTTTGCCCTTTTAATTCAATTCAAATATAAATGCCACTTAATTGAAACGACATACAATTTTGGAAAGACAAAGAGTCCCTGGATAATTTTATTTTTCTTGGTACAAGCATTTCTGATTTTTATCTTCATTATTGTATTGTTTTTGTTTTTGCTCTTTCCTCAATATTTTATCAGTTGCTGGATGTATTTTGAGAATTTTTTTCTTAATGTAATTACAGAAATTAACTTTTATTACTGATATGTCTATTAGTTGTGGGAGCTGTGATATTTCTGTGTTAGTGAAAGAGATGGAAATCATTAAACCTTCTAAGGGCAAGTCTAAACAAAGTGCTCTTCTTAACTTAGTTTTTCAGAGGAAGTCGGCAAAATTCTCGATATCCATGTGGAGCAAAATGCTTAACTTCTACACCATAGTGATTCTATTGTGATGTTTTGGATTGTACGTTGTGCTAAAATACTGTATTGTGCGTACTTGCTGATTTTCAGATGGTGGCGGTTGTAAAAATCCAAGGGAGCATTGTTGCGTTTAGTGAGAAAACGGCTCTCGCTTGGCTTCTGTTGGAAAAATGACAGGGTTCTAAATAGATGATTTCAAGCCTGCATGAGTTAATGAATAGTTTCTGCCTCTTTCCCCTCCTTTAAATTGTTAATGTTTTTCATTTTCTTTTTGCTGCATTATGTGTAACTTAAAGCTAATTTGTACTACTGGATATCTGACTGGAGCCACAGATAGAGCACCTGTATTGTTCTTACTGAAACACAGCATGGAATTAACATTAAACAATCTAAATTAAACATACCTAAAAGTCTGGTGTTGATTTCATCCAACGATTCATTCATGCTACTCGATTTTGACTGAATGTTTATGATGGGCGTAAAGCCATGGAATTGGGTGTTTTAAACATGGATTAGAAATGACTCACGAAATGGACACTTGCCTGTTGGATGTATGCACGTTTACTTTCGGGAGGCCATGTTAAGTCACTGTCATTTGAGATGCACCAGAGGAAGGTTGGAGATGGACGAGGAAGTTTCCAACACCACCACAGAGCTCATGGTTGGTTGGCCCCTACACTAAATCTCTAATTGGGAGTTAATTTAAAACAATTGTAATGATGGATTGAATTTATTTGCTAGCACTTGTCATATACATAATCAATGATTTACTTGTATGGCAGGGAAATAAAGTACAATAATGTTATTCAAAAGAAAGGGGACAAATAATCCTACAAAATGCTTATATAAATTGTCACCTTGACACTCGGGTGACAAGTGAACGTAAGACCCTAACTAGGTTACAGGGGCCCTAGTCTCAACAGTCACAGTGTCTATAATGAAAGCCCTATCAAGTCTGGAACTTCCTTTTGAGGTGCTGGTCTAGGTTTGTTTGAACACGTGTTTAGTCTTGAAATCATTAACAACAGTAGTCGTTGGAGGTGAAATGTTGTAGTAGAAGAGCTTCCCCATCAGTGAGCTGAAGTCTGCCTCTTCTAAACGGTCATTTTCACCATTTTCCTCCATGTCTTCTTTCCTAAAAAGAATGTGTATTTCCAGTGTTAATTTTAAGTTGATATTTCAAGTGTTGATTTAACCCAGTGTTAATAGTAATAACTTTAAAGAATATAAGGATTTATATTTGCTTTTCTTGATTGTTTATTCTTTATGTGAAAGTGAGCGAGTTCACCTCATTCATATGAATGCACCTGGTGTGTTTATTTTGTCATTTGACAGTTGGTTAGGTGTCAATCATAAGACTGACTTACATTAACTCGGAGTGAAATAATCTTTCAGACGGGGCACATGTTGCGCAGAATGACACACAGTCAAAGTGTGATTTTGCATCTGCGTCAATCAATACCACCAGCCGCTGGAGCTGCCCAGCGGTGACATCGGCCATGTACAGGTCACATATGCCACGTTCCATTTCCTGCAATACAGAGACACGGCCCATTGTACATGGTCTGTAAATTGTGATTTGATATAGATTTGTCCACAGCTGCTGTTTTTGCACATAGTATTTTGTAACAGGATTATACATTTTAAACGGATTTAGATTCTCACATTTCATCCATAAACTAGTCAGTCTAACTGTTGTTTCTGCTGGGTTGGCGCCTGCTGGTGAGGGTTCCTCTCAGGCCATCCACTGTGGTGGGGGAGCAACATCACATGATGCCATTTGATTTGGATTTACCTTGAGATAAAGCAGTCCATCCCTGTCCTTATCAAACTTCTCAAAGACTCTCCTGTAGAGGTTGCTTTTTCGCTTACACACTCGGCAGAGATAGCCCTGTGGAGAGAGGCCTGGCTGGGACACAGAGAAAGACAAAATCTTGTCACTTCCACCAAATGAATGAATGACAGATCTCACATTCTGAATTGATCTGGGACATATCCATCCAACCCACTCTCCAGCTGTCTGAAGTCCATTGGCAGGTCAAATCGACATAACGTCTTGGATGGACACACCCTCACCTCCATTGGTTGGTGTTTACCTCTGTTATTGGATGAATATGATTGTCAGGATTGTTAAAGACAGTGTTAAAGACAGTGCCAACTCTTCAGTTAGTATTCAATGTATAATAAGGCAGTCTTACAGCATTCTCCAGCTCATGCAACTGTGTGTGTATGCTGTCCAGATTCTCCTCTTCTGCCTCACTGGTTACAGGGTGACGCAAGAGCAGCTTCTTTAGCACCCCCTGGAGGACAAGACGTGTACATACAGAGGCTGCCTCCACTGAAACATTATGACGCCACTTCTTAAATCAGTGTAGATGAAGGGGAAGGGGAGGAGACAGGTTAAAGGAGGATTTTTAAGTCTTGAGACAATTGAGACGGACTATGTGTGTGCCATTCAGAGGGTGAGTGGGCAAGACAAAATATTTAAGTGCCTTTGAACGGGGTTTGGTAGTAGGGGTCAGGCGCATCAAGAACGGTCCACCACCCAAAGGACATCCAGCCAACTTGACACAACTGTGGGAAGCATTGGGGTCAACATGGGCCAGCATGGGCTTTCGACACCTCGTAGAGTCCATGCCCTGACGAATTGAGGCTGTTCTGAGAGAAACATGGGGTGCAACTCAATATAAGGAAGGTGTTCCTAATGTTTTGTACACTCAGTCTATGTATCTGACGTGTACGGTCAATACGTGAGTGATTCCTCTAATGTCCTGTGGAGCAAACAGAAAACACATTTGAATGGAGCCTGATTAAAAGAGGTACTTCATTCACCTTTTTGCACTTCTTCTCTTCAATATGCCTTTCATGATGCAGAGGAACACTCAAAGACCAGGCTCTTCAGTGCTGGTAACATTTATGCATTGGGCTAAAAAAGAACACTGTTCTTTCATAGAATCATTACCTGGTATACTGCAGAACTAAAATATGCCTTTAAAAAAAAGTTACTTTCGTTTTTTTTATTGATTTTCTCAGCATTCATACTTCAGTCCTTCTCATTAGAAACAATGTTTTTTCTTCTGTGTGTAATGTGTTGCTTACCCAGTGTGTATGGAGACTAATCACCTAGCTACTAAGTGTTAGGCTTAGGCCTATAGTTGCTTAGTTGCTTGTAGTCTTCTTGAGCTATACATTGGTGGGTTCTGGTCTCAACTTGTGGGGTGTGATTTCATTCTCCTAACTTTCAGTGGAGGCTTTAGATTTGTGTGTACAATAGATTTACCATGACACCATAATTAATTCCAACATTCATTGTTAAGACTCCTCGTGTGAATAAAGCTGTGTTTTTATCTGAAACCACAAGAGGGCAGCAATTGCTAGAGATAGATAAAAAGATTAGCTCAAATCGGCACATTTGGCCCCATTCAAAGTTGTTATGGCAAATATAACCTACTGTAGGGGAAATGTAAGAAAGAAAAAATATATATATATAGTACCAAAATAGTGTAATCGAATTAAAATATTTTATTCATCTTTTGGACAAGTACGCTCAGAACATTTCTGGGGAAATAAGAGTGAAGTCTGCGCTGTGGTGTGAGAACAGTTCTCTGGGCTGGTGTTTGAGTGGTAGCCTGTTCGGCGTCCCGTGCTTTCCTGTGGAAACGGCCCTGCTGAATCCTGCGTTGTCGGAGGCTGAGAACTGCTTTTGAGCAGACTGAAGGAACAAACGGCATGGACATATTAGGGATTTCCTTTTTAGGGCTAAAAGTAGGCATGGCTATTTCCAGTCAACACTGGGATATATCACTAGCCTATCCCAGTTAGTTAACCTTAGTACACAGTATATTCTTGAACCTCTGCCCTACCACTCCCTGCCCTTTCTCGTTGCCATGGCCACGTGCCATTTACTCACAGATTGGCCCATAACTCTCTCTCTCACACAAACAGGATGCGATTCCCTCTCTACTTCCTTACAGACTTCTCTGTCAGTGACAAGTTGTGTCCGCGCCTAGTTCAGGAACACTGGCCCCTCGTGTAGGAGTTCTCCCACTGGCCCCTCGTGTAGGAGTTCTCCCACTGGCCCCTCGTGTAGGAGTTCTCCCACTGGCCCCTCGTGTAGGAGTTCTCCCACTGGCCCCTCGTGTAGGAGTTCTCCCACTGCGCCTGGCTTACCTTGACACACACTACCGTAACACCAGCTGCAGGTTCTGACACACACACACACACAAACACACCTCATATCACCCTTCCAGTGTGAGCGAATAGGACATGAAAGACAGTTTAGACCAGCATAGAGAGAGAGAGAGAGAGAGAGAGAGAGAGACAGAGAGAGAGACAGAGAGAGACAGTTGGGCCTCCTTCACATTGTGTGTTAAGGGATGGACAGCATTGAGAAAGAGAAAGAGGAAGTGTGTTTATAAACCTTCGGCCAAAGGACCTTGAACCTGTCTTCTGTTAATTAATAACCATCTTCTGGATTGTTTAATTGGAAACGTATAATATCTGATCAGTGATCAGCGTAAACAACAAACTATACCCTTGAAAAACGTCTCCCAAAAGTACCCTATTAACGATCACACTTTAAACGAACTCCAACGTATAAAGGCTTTATAGGGCATTCATGGTTGCCTTCTGTAACAGTTATTGTTCTTCCCAGTGTGTCGCTGAGCCCGGCCTGAGGACTTGCTGCGTCAACGCCACTGTTTCCTGTTGATGCCCAGCAATCAGGAATACCTTGAGCGCGGGTCAAAGGTTAAAGGATGTGTGTCACTGTCACTTCCCCTCGCCGCAGCCCCCCAGACACCGTAGGAAGGCACACACCAATGGCCCACTACCACCACATGTACAAATAGCCGTGCTGTCACACACATATCTGCATGTTCACAAGGGCGTACACAAGGCTGTAATGAACACACACATCTAGGGAACACTGTGACTGAGGATAAGAAGGAACAGTAACATAGAAGTTACAGAAGAAACACTGCCCACATCCCACTATAGTGCAAATACTTTCCCCAAAACACTACTCAACACAACCACAATCAGTTTCTATACTTATTCTCAGTCACCCTCACCACAAATCCCACCACTGACTGACCATACTGATGACCCAAAACATACAGTAATATAGAGCCATTATTCCTTCGCCAATCATACACCCAAGCCCATGCTGTAACTCCAGACTCAGCAAAACACAATCTATCATTGATATTCAATCCATATCCGTGTTGATCATTAACATTGTGTGGTGGCATTACTGAGATCCCTAGGTGGCAGTGGTCCGGAAGGGCAGCTTTTAATAAAGGGTGTGATTCTGAGAGGATGCTGAGAGGATGCTGAGAGGATGCTGGTCGAGGGAACAAACAGGAACCTTGGGAGGGGTCACAAGGCACTGAGGGCAGTCAGTGTCACAGCAAAGATCAACGGGGTCATCAATCTGTGTGCGTGTGTTTACACCATTCTGCCACCGCAGACAGAGATATGGTCACAATGACGCTGCTTCCAGCCTCTGTCTGATACCCCCTGGCCTACTCCCCTCTGCCCATCTGCCTGTCTACATTAATTAGTGCACCCCTTGGGGAGAGGAAACCGAAGACACTAGAAACACAAGAGGCACAAGTCCCTTATTTATTTTTGGAGAGGTGGGGGAGGCATGTGGTGTGTACGCGTGCCTCCCAGTTGTATATCTAGGGGAAATGTGGGGAAGCAGAGTGGGTTCCTCCGGTGTTTACCCAGTGAATGTTGAGAACGTCCGAGACAGGATGCATGGGTCCAGGAGGAAACCCTGATACACGGGCTAACCCAGAGTGCATTGCGCCACAGCGATCTGGTGTGCAGAGACATCAATTATACTGCTGGGCCGGCTGTGGAAAGAGAGCCTGACACTAACTATCTACACATATCCTTTGCCTGCTTAGGGAAAATTTGCACTAGAGCACTCTGCACAGAAGCAGGAAACATCCTTGTGCTTGGACTGTCTTGGCCTCGTTAGATAACTGAGAAAAGAAGCAGACGTGTAAATGACTATTTGCTGCCAGTAAAGTATCTGTCTACCTACTTTAGTTTTCCTTTCCTTCTTTATATTGACAGTGTAACAGAAAGTGCCCTATTCCTCTCACAGACGTCAAGGGGAGGAATTTGTACAAACGTGGCGAGGGGTGAATTCATTGCTGCGCCGTCAGAAGGACCGAGTAAGTGGACGGAGGACAGAGAGAGACAGAAAGAAAGGGATTGAGAAAGAGAGAAGGAAAGAGAGAGAGAGAGCGACCGACCATGATGGAGCTGAGGATCCAGTTGATCCCTACAGGTGAGATCATCCTGTCCCCTGGGAAGAATGGAGAGAGCTACTGCCACAGCTGCACCAAGGTGAGTCCATCCATTCAACCTGCTCACTCTCCTCATACACTTTAAATAACTAGCTATCCTAGAGTAGGATTTCCCTAGCCTGGTCCTAGATCTGTTCGTGCTGTCTTGCTAACCTTGGCGAGACAGCACAAACATGTCTGGGACCAGGCTAGGCTCTGCCTGTGTGGAAGTAGAGCATTTTAGAGGTTCACTGTGCACGGGGAAAAAGTTGTTTACCTTGGCCACAGGAGGTTGGTGGCACTTTAATTGGGGAGGACAGGCTCGTGGTAATAGCTGGAGCGGAATATGTGGAATGGTATCAAATAAATCCAACACATGGTTTGATGACATTCCATTCGCTCCGTTCCAGCCATTATTATGAGCCGTCCTCCCCTCAGCAGCCTCCAAGTGGCTTGACTATGTACAGTAAATTTGTTTGTGCCAAATAGTTGGCTTGACAGAGTGCAATCAATATCATCCTCATTCGATTTTTCCACTCAGTGCTAGGCCATTGATATTGATTATGCATACTGGTTCAGCAGAGCGCCAAGTGGAAAAAGCTACACGTGGCTTATAATGTGCTGGCTACCTCAGTGTGGGAAGAGGTGTGAAAAGTTCATCCAATGTAAATGCAGATTCAGAAAAGTATACAAGACAAAAATGAACGGTGGAGAGGCACGGTCGTCATTTCAAGATAGAGGGCGTAATTTGAAGAAACTAATTATAAACAATAAGAAAATCCAAACCAACTGAATGGTTGATTGCCACTTCAATAATGATATTAACGTATGATCAATTTAAAGAAGGGTTACATGTTTCTCTATGGAATGGGGAGAGCATTATTCTCTGCCAAGACATTTGTTCCATCTCTGTTGCACAAGTTCCTGGTGAATGTGAGAGTGGGTGGGACTGGTTCTCCTGTTCACACAATCTAAGGAATGAAGGGTGATGGGCTTTAAATCAGACAGCATATGGTGAAACAACAGGCAGTGCAGGTTAACGGAATGTTGGACTAGTACACAAACCAAATTTGACCAACGTGGATCTTAAGAATGAATAGAAATCTATAGTGTACAACCAGTGAGACGCTGTTAACTTTATACGTTTATTTTGAGCCTTATGTTAATTCAGTAAGCAGGAATGGCTAATGACTGGAATGGTACGGAATATAGGTAAGGAAAAGACAGAGAAATTACGGAACAGCACGTATTTCCCATACATCCCAACATTCCGCCACGGTCACATCACCCTCCCGTGCCTCTGATTTTGGGTGCGTGTGTGTTTGTGATTGAATGTGTGGACTTGTGAACTGAAGGCACGTGTAGTGTGCGAGTTAATAAGTAGGCATATGCACTATTTTCTAATTCCTTATCGAGAAAGGAACATGGCCCTCCTCCAGTTTCACACAGATTCTGTGGTGAGGGACAGAGACACTCCCTGGAGTACAGTCTGTCTTTCCATTGAACAGGGCCTTGTCAACAGGATACAACCTTTCCTCCCAGCATAGTTAAAGCAGAGTGGGGAGAGCTAGCACCGTTGGGTGGTGTGTTGGTCAGAGAGAGTGTGTGTGTGTGTTTATCAGAGAGAGTGTGTGTGTGTGTGGGAGGGGTGTATGTTTGAGAACGAGAGAGACATATTTCCCTCAGATTACACAGACCCACAAAGAGTTTAGAAACTCCCGTATCTATTGGTGAAATACCACAGTGTGCCATCACACCAGCAAGATGTGACCTGTTGCCACAAGAAAAGGGCAACCAGTGAAGAACAAACACCATTGTAAATACAACCTATATTTATGTTGATTTATTTTCCCTTTTGTCCTTTAACTATTTGCACATCGTTACAACACTGTATACAGACATAATATGATATTTGAAATGTCTTTATTCTTTTGGAACTTTGTGAGTGTATTGTTTCCTGTACATTTTCTATTGTCTTTTGTTTATTATCTATTTCACTTGCTTTGGCTATGTAAAAATTGAGAGATTCAGAGAGAGAGAGGTGGGCTATAGTAATGAATCGATCACTATGGCAGCGGTGCTATTGAAGTCCATTATCACATAGAGGCAGGCAATTGAACTGCAAAGGTCACCTTCACATGGGAAGAGGACGTGTAATATGGCACCAATACAAATGCTGACAATAATAAGGCAATGCTGACAGTGGACTTTTGGTACAGTGTACATGCCTCAGACCTATTAGTCTACTATGACAGTAGAATGTGTATAATAGACTAGAATAACATGAACATTTATAGCAATAGCAAATTGTTGAATTCGTTGCAACAGATCTGATGAAAAACGCGCATGTGGCCACACCCTTTTCAAGAACCGTGCAATGCATGGCAGCACGCGGTCAAGTGTAGTGACAGGTCTATTGACAGTAGAGGGTAGAAGTCCACTACCACGAAGTCAGCGAATGGAAAGTGAGATGAATGCCTTCGGCGGTTTGCCTTTTCTCGTTCTGGTTAATTTTCAACTGCATATTCTCACCAGTACAACAATATTTACAGACACTCAACCCTTGTTGTTCTTAGGGTAGGAGTTATAGGCATCCATTCCTATAGGCATCCATTCCATATAGGCATACATTGAACACGCTAATCAAAGCATGGAAGTGTGCTCTCACAGTACTAAATTGTTCACACATGGCTATCAAATTCAAACGTTGCATATGCTAGTCCCCATATAGCCTATTAAGTGTTATACCAGATTGAAAACAGTTTTAAAAGAAAGTTGTGACAGCATGATGTAAAACTAACGATATCACTCCTTAAATCTGTGGGATGGGTCTCGAGAACTTCCTGGTATCAATGATACGTTAATAACCAAGTGTGAAGGTGGTATTTACCATACACGACTGAGAAAAATCTCCCCTCCAACTCATAATTGCAAGTGGGTGTCTTCTATTGTCGCAGTCAAGTGCTAGTCGGAACTAGGAAACTCCGAAATGTCTGACTTGCTAACTAGTTGAATGCGGCACGTGTATAACAATAACCGGAACAATTTCCGAGTTCCAACTAGCATGTGAATGCCGCATATATTTATAAAAAGCAATCTATTCATATGGTTTTTCAACGCTATAATTTGTTTACAACCATTTTTTTTTTAATAAATAACAAATATAACACAATATACCAAAAAACACAAACAAACTTTATACACATGGGTTTACACATTTATACCAAAATACACAGGCTTCATGGGCATCTAGGAATCGCTTTGCTTTTACAAGCATGATAGCTGTTTTTTTTAGCTTATGGTTAATACACCTTGTTGATCATTAGCCAATCGGCGTTTCTCAACTAGTTCAAAGCACTTGAAGTCGTCCAACTTTATTTACGACAACACAACTAGTAATTACCACCTTCTCAATTGGTTATGAACGCAGCATAAGCGCTGTTGCGTGTTTGAAAGAGGGAGGGGAAATTACTGACATTTGTTCCACGACTCACCAGGGGACTGAAATACTGAGTGTCTCAGAATAATTTAATCATATTTTTTTTACGGCTTAAAATTACTGTTGTATAATAAAAGTATATTTGCTAAGCATCGTTACTCTTTAAAAAAAAATGAAGAGTAAGATCATTTAAAATAAATGAATAGTGGTGGATATTCGAGGCTACAAAGGCTGTGGAGAGAGTTCTCCTATTGCATTTGAGAGAAGAAACCTTCACTGTAGAATTACAGCCCCCAGGTTGGAGTTGCTTGTGAGATCAGTAACGTGGAACCGCTAACAGGACTGGTCACATAGAGACGGGGTTGAATCTGGGCTTTTCACTGTTGTAACGAGAGAGAACAGTTTGCTGTCTTTTGGTAGCTTACCGGTGACGAGACATCAGGGCGAAGAAGCCTACTGTGTCGTATTGACTTCGGCTCATTGAAGGTAGGTATATCCTGAGGTACCTTGTTTCTCCTCCGTTTCCTAAACAGACGGTTACAAAGCTATTTTGTAGTGGGAGAAAGTTTGCGTGCGTCATATTTGTGACAATGTAGCAAGTCGGCGACGAGTCGCACGCTCCGTTGAAGTCAAGTGCTCGTGCGGTATATGCAAACAAGTCTGTGAAAGCAATCACTAACCTTTTTTATGTCTGATTAACCATGAATTGAACTTAAAACACCTGTTGTAGCCTAACATTAAACAGTGGTTTAAAACTGTTTTAATAAATAGGCCTACTCACACACCACAAGGCAGCTTAGTCTAGTTAGGTTGTTAGCCTATTTAGTGAATCTTATCTGGTGGTAACTACTACGTACTTATTTGTATTCGTCAATATATGGGATCCTGAGGCTATTAGGAGGGGCTGTCAGTCAGTGAAGCAATGCCATGTATGATGTAACAACTTTACCACCTGAACAGCTGCCAATCCATGCCCTGCCCTGACTTCTGTGAGCTAGCTGTGTGAGTGTCTTCTTGGGTGACCTGGGGTCACAATGTCAACAAGACTGTGAGTGTCCACCTGTCCAGCCCCAACTGGATACAGGGTTGAGACTTGTCATGGCTCTCCACTTTTTTGTTTATCAATTGTTGAGTTAGGCAAGCACTAAAACCAATCGATGGGGTTGTCAGTACTGTTTCCCACAACAGAACTTCTTGGGGATTTTTTTGTCTGCTGTTTAACTGTAACCAATACTTTCCATTAGACTAGCTCGGAGGGATGCTATGACCTCCCCCTAAAAGAAGTTACAAAGATTCCAGTTTTAGCCCACGGCAGAACAATTTGGGGGTAGAGCTTTCTCCCGGCTGTCTGCACTCTACAGACAGTTGGGCATCTCCCAGCTCTGTCTCTCGAAGCTTGAGAGTGGCATTCACAGAGCCAAATATAACCCACTGCTTGGCCCCACCACGTTTTTTGCATAGCGTGTGTGAACTGAATGGTGGTGCCATGGGCGGCTCTGCAGACCTTGTCTTGTTGTGGCCCTCTTGTCACAGAGCCAGCTGTTCATGCTGCATACCCTTACCCCAGGAGACTTAATAGGATACACCTGCCTCGGCCTCTTCCATCTCTAACAGGAAACTCTCAGGGCTTACTACTCAAACTAGCTTGACCAACATGGCTGCCTGGCTTATTGCTCTAAACCAGGTATTCCCAAACTACCTCCAGGGGTACCCGGCAAGTCGGTTAGGACATCTACTTTGTGCATGACACAAGTAATTTTTCCAACAATTGTTTACAGTCAGATTATTTCACTTATAATTCACTGTATCACAATTCCAGTGGGTCAGACGTTTACATACATTAAGTTGACTGTGCCTTTTAAACAGCTTGGAAAATTCCAGAAAATGATGTCATGCTTTAGAAGCTTCTGATAGGCTAATTGACATCATTTGAGTCAATTGGAGGTGTACCTGTGGATGTATTTCAAGGCCTACCTTCAAACTCAGTGCCCTTTTGCTTGACATCATCATGGGAATATCAAAAGAAATCAGCCAAGACCTCAGGAAAAAAAATTGAGACCTTCACAAGTCTGGTTCATCCTTAGGAGCAATTTCCAAATGCCTGAAGGTACCACGTTCATCTGTACAAATAATAGTATGTAAGTATAAACACCACGGGACCACGCAGTTGTCATACCGCTCAGGAAGAAGACGCGTTCTGTCTCCTAGAGATGAACGAACTTTGGTGCAAAAAGTGCAAATCAATCCCAGAACAACAGCAAAGGACCTTGTGAAGATGCTGGAGGAAACAGGTACAAAAGTATCTATATCCACAGAAAAACGAGTCCTATATCGACATAACCTGAAAGGCCGCTCAGCAAGGAAGAAGCCACTGCTCCAAAACCGCCATAAAAAAGCCAGACTACGGGTTGCAACTAAACCTGGGGACAAAGATTGTACTTTTTGGAGAAATGTCCTCTGGTCTGATGAAACAAAAATAGAACTGTATGGCCATAATGACCATCTTTATGTTTGGAGGAAAAAGAGGGAGGCTTGCAAGCCGAAGAACACCATCCCAACTGTGAAGCACGGGTGTGGCAGCATCATGTTGTGGGGGTGCTTTGCTGCAAGAGGGACTGGTGAACTTCACAAAATAGATGGCATCATGAGGAAGGAAAATTATGTGGATATATTGAAACAACATCTCAAGACATCAGTCAGGAAGTTAAAGCTTGGTTGCAAAATGGGTCTTCAAAATGGACAATGAGCCCAAGCATACTTCCAAAGTTGTGGCAAAATGGCTTAAGGACAACAAAGTCAAGGTACATACATATGTATACACTACCGTTCAAAAGTTTGGTGTCATTTAGAAATGTCCTTGTTTTTGAAAGAAGCACACGTTTTGTCTATTTAAAATAACATGAAATTGATCAGAAATACAGTGTAGACATTGTTAATGTTGTAAATGACTATTGTAACTGGAAACGGATCATCTAAAAACATAAAATGTATATATTTTTTAAATGATCAGTTTCCAACATTTTATAAGTGAACCAAAACCTTTGAACGTGTATGTATATTTTTTTCATCTTCACATTTTCAAACAGTCCATTTATATTTTCCAACGGGGTTATACATTTGGGTGAGTTTTTTTCTCTCGCTGGGTAGCCTCGTTTCACTGCCAAAAATAATAGTGTCAGTACATGGGCAGAGACCATGTAACGCTTTTACAACATCCAGAAGTGCGCTGGTTATCAAAGGGAAAAGTATTGACACGTTTTTTTAAATTGAGAGACGAGCTTAGTTTTCTTTACTGACCATCATTTCCACTTGTCTGACTGCTTGCATGATGACGAGTTTCTTGACAACATTCATCCAGGCCTTGTGAATTGGTGGACCTAGGGACCGCTTGCAGAAGTACTGTACATTCTCCATTGCTATGGTTTTCACAGGTGTGACGTGTCACACTCCCTGACCGTGACTATTTTGAACATGGTCTTGGTGCCCAGAGTTTGAAAGCCATGCACCAGAGAGCGCAAGGGCATGTCTGGGACAAACTGCCCTGATAACAGCCACATTGACGTACTTCTGTTCTTGGACTGTTCTTGTCTAATGCGTGTTCTGTATTATGTCATGTTTTGTGTGGACCCAAGAAAGAGTAGCTGCTGCTTTTGTAACCGCTAATGGGGATCCTAATAACATACCAAATACTGTGATAGACAGAGGCCAAACTGATGTTTCACAACCTGGTAGAAGTGGAGGAGGATATGGAATCTGGGATGACTATAGCCTGCTTAAGCAATAAGGCCCGAGGAGGTGTGGTATATGGCCAATGTACCACGGCTAAGGGATGTTCTTATGCTCGATGCAACGTGGAGTACCGGCACCTAAAATGAGTACCGCCACCTATTTCAGTCCAAGCCAAGCATTGGGTAGAGGGGTGTATGTATGGAGTGAGTCAGTCTGGTAGAATGCGTGAACTGAGATGGTTGGACGATCGGGAGTTTGTCTCCTAGCTGTGGCTTTTCCACCAGAAATGTCCCGGCCTTTCAGTAGAGAGCCCTGCCCTGGTTGCTGCTTCCTATCAGGAGCAAACTACAATCAGACTGGGAAACCCATCTGGCTCAGGCAAACCTGGGTTGTGTTAATTTAAGGCACACTGTAACAAAACTTTTCAAAATGATGTGGAACAGAAAATGAAAAATGGGCTTTTGTTAATGGAGGGTTTCAGGTAGTACCTCCCTGTTTCGGCCAGTTTTCTTCCGTTTCGTGACTAGTGACCGTGACTAGTTGAGGTAGGACGTCTCAGAATTCAAGACCTTCACAGTTGTCTGAAACGTTAGCCTACCTTGACATTGTCTATGACTACTTTCACTTGTCCATGTTTGCCTGTTTAAGCCCAGGCACCAGGCTGACTGTACATGTTGTAGATCTCAAGCCCTCACTTGCCACACACACACAGTGACTCACACTGATTAACCTGATGGCGTGAGATATTTGGTTAATCCTCTGTCTCATTCCCCGTGGCCTTCACCGTCAGGACAGACGGGGGGTAGAGTGAAGGGCTGTGGGAAAGGAAAGGGGGCGGGCTTAGAGATCCTCTTTCCATCGCTAATCCTTCCCTTTGTGGTTTTCTGCTCCATTAAAGTGAACACAGGAATTGGTTTCCGTTGACTTAAGAAGCCTATAACATTCATGATGCCATGATTTGACTTGTGATATAGGTGTTATAAAGCCTTTATGAATGACCATTTTGTTCATGGTTCACTTTGACCTCATTGACTGAAGTACAAGGTAAAAGCATTTAGGGATGGTTTGTGCATGCGTCCTTGTAGCACGATAACCACCATCTTCTCTAACAAATGGGCAACACTTGGACGCAATGCCTTCTATCCAGACTGGGGACTCCTGTAGTTCCAGTACTGCTTTCAGTAACACTGTTTACTTAAAGCCTGCACGTACAATGCTTAATGCCTTGCTATAAGCATGTATGAGACTTGATAACGACTTTTCATTAACTTGTGGCTCGTTGTATTCCAGGCCTCCTGCTCCACTCAGATGAACGAGGTATGTGCTCACTAAGAAAATGGCCCCTGTCTGTGGTAGATAACCTGTAGCCCAATGGACCTTCACCTCCTCTATAGGGCTGGGACGATACCAGATTCACCTTTTTTGTTGTTGTCCGTGGCAGAAATGAAAACACGATGCAGACAACTCTTTTTAAAAAAAAAAAAATTTATGTCAATTTTTTTCTTTCCACGATATTAACAAGTATCGCGGTACTGGTATCGTCCCGGCCGTACCTCTTTACCCATTGAATGTGACTTTACCACACACATACCCTGTATATGGCCCATTCACTCTCTGTCTGCTGGCACACCCACCTATTGTGACCCACTGTGTGTGTGTTAGTTCCCACACACTCTTTGTACCAGCTAGAGCCCTACTTGTTCACCTTCCTGTTGTGTGTATTGTGGTCCTCCTGAGAAGTTAACCTGGCATGGATATAGCCTGGCTGGCTGGGATAACGTCTTTTTATGGACGCTGGAGACACTTTAGGAAATGCCTGCGCGGCCCAAAGTGCTGACTCAGGCAGAAAAGAGGAGTGTGTGGCAGCGTGTGTCTCTGGGCGAGAAGGAGAGGCATGCCACGTTTGGCAAGACCGCACAAACGGATCTGGGACCAGGTTAGCATTAAAAGTTGGATACAGTGACTGTATATATATATAAACTTTGTTCCTTTCAGTGGTTGTCAGTGCTGGGACCTTGGCTATAAGCACTGTGCCTGCCTGCTCGCCCCCTCTCTCTCTTCCTGATTGGCCAGCCCTGCACGTTAACCTTTACCCAGGTCTACTCCACTACTGCCTGGGCCATAAGCTGACAGCAATCCCAACCAGGTGTGTCCTTGTCCCAATCCTGTACTGTCAATGACTCAACGTGGTGGAGGAAGAGGAGGGGAGGAGGGAGAGTATGGGTCAAAGGGAAAAAAAATATTCAGGGCGGATGGATCGGAACAGGGCTGCGTTCAGCAGGACACGACATTGTGGAATGTCGCAGATAAAGGTCACAAAGGAAGCTGACCTGATTCTTCTATATGCTACGTGTCAGAGAGGTGTGCTTGTAGCCTGGTCAAGAGGACTGGCCCCGTTGTTGAGCTATCGCGCGATCCACCAGCGTAGCATGTTTGTTCTAAGTTATACATTTCAATCTGAACGCCACCCACCCACAGGTGGCGGTGTAGAGGGAGGTAGTAGTAAAAATAGGAGGAAGTGTCTCTGTCAGTTAATTCGTTGCTGAATGTCAATGCAATTACAGTAGAGCCTCTGGATTGGCGAACCAATCAGCCAATCAATTCACAATGAGTTAACCACTGATAGGCTAAATTTAAATGTTGGGCTCTGAATTAGACAAGGACATTGCGTAGTTCCTCTTGTCGGCCACACAGACCTCATTTTTATCTCTTCTGAAAAATGGAATTAGACTTGACGTATTGCTTGTTCAAACAAGACTTTCCAAAACCTCCATTCCAGTGTAATATCACATACTCTCAAATCGTTTTTGCTTTTCATTCCGCTGTAACCGATGTGTGGGAACAGGGCATGATAAGAGCTTGGCCCATATGGGAGTGAAAGAATGCAAACACTGCTGAGGAGATGGGCTTGATAAGAGGCGGAACAAAATGGAGTTGACACCTGGCCTGTGTGTCCGTGCAAACACACTAGTCTCAGATGACACTATGGGACACGCAGAGGTACGCTCATACCACTCCCAAGTCTACGTCCTGGTTGGGTGCAACTGTGCTTGGATGGATAGCCTGCTTAGTGCACGGAGCTGTTCCTTTAGTGCGATCCCACCCACACGCTGCTGCCTATAGGCCTGTATCTCTCAATAAGCTCCTGTCAGCAGTCATCTGATCCTCTAATAACTCTGTCCCGACTGGTCCCTGTCCCGAATTAGGGGGATGTGATAGGGTGGGGAGGGCACTCGTGTTTCATTGTGTTTTAATGATTACAGATCTGTCTGGTCATTCGTGGGTAGTAATCATACCCAATGACCTGCCACAGAGACTGGCGTGTGTGGAGAAATAACTGTGTGTGTGTCATTGCCTCAGCTGTTGTCTGTGCATTTTCCATCTAAACAGCCTAACCCCTGGCTCTGCCCCGGGGGTGGTTAGGAACAAGATTCCTGAGATGTTGCAACGTGAACTGTGTTTGTCTCCAGACTGTTGAGATCTTCCGTTGGGAAAGAGGTCTGTGCTTGCTTATGCTTACACTGTGCTCTGTTGGGCCCAGTTCCAAACCGCTGAATTTATTGTAACGTCAAACCACACACAAACTCGCATCGTATGGTGGGTTTAATTCTAGTTATCACTCCTGCAAAGTCTTTCTATATCTAGTGTTGGCCAATGGGTTGGCCAAGCAGCTCTGAGTAGGAGTGTTGCTCTACAGTCAGTTTTTCCTTTCAAATCATAATGAATGAGAGGGGGCCTGATCCTAGGTCAGCACTCTTACTCTGAGACACTGGATGAGTACGGGCCCTGCTCTGTTAGGCTCCTGTCCCCTTGTCCATAAACTGCTGTCCTATATGTTCCTATGAGCAGCTGAGCACCCCAAACGATAATCGGGTTCCTGTGTGTCTGGGTGTGGCCGTGTGTGCTGCACGTCTGGCACTGTGTCTGCTGTTGGGAGTCAATGCGGTATGTTGGAACAATGTTTTGGTTAGAGAAGTGAGGAGAAATGGCAGATATATGGGATGGGAGAACTGGTTACATCATTTGATATGCTGTCGGATAGATCCAGAGGACTAGAGGGAGTTGGCTAGAGGGTTTTTGGCAGCAGTATGTCAAATCCATTATTCCGTCCTTTGTGTCGGGCAGCATTGCAGATGTTATTGATGTCGTATCGGCACTCCAGAAACCAAACTGAGAACAGGAAAGGCCGCGTTAGACATTTTGGCAACTCATGCAAGTGCTTCTGATTCAATGCATTTACAATGGGTCTGTGATAGTAAGCAAAGGATTGACATCAACACGCCAGCCGACAGCACACAACCTTTCACCTGAGCTGCCGGAAGAAAGGAGGGAAGTTTGTGTGGCCGGTATTGGTCTTCTATCTCATTAGAGGACAGGGGGCTCAGAGGATATAGATGCAGAGTATATGACTGCAGTGGGAACCCTCTGTAGACCGTACTCTATACCCCTCAGCCTGCTGCCTGCAGCGGGAGCTGCCCATATAAGGCCGTGTGGGTATAAATAAGCCTGAGAGGGCCCCTCTAGCCTGGGGGAGGAGACCAGGGAGGGAGGACAGGCCCAGCTGCCCTGTTTGTACTGTACAAGTAGGAGTTCCAGCTGGATGGAGCCAGCCAGTGGTGTGCACAGCAGTCTCCCAGTTATTGAGACGGGGACGAAAGAGAGGGTGAAGGGGTGTTGGGGGTGGGAATGAGAGAGATGTTTGGAGTTCCTCCTACTGCAAGTCTCCACTCGCCCCTGTTGACTCCAAAGGCTTGTGTTCTCTCTCCGTGTGCGAGAGAGAAAGAGTGCGTATTCCCTTTGTTAGGGGGATTGCCATTGCCCTACAGCCCTGTCCCTCTCACGTCTTCACATTGGACCAGGGTCAGGCTCATCTCAACTGAGATGGTGGGGGAAAGGTGGTGAAGAATCACTTGTCCCTAAAGATCAGTTTAGCACTTGAGCCTCTAATGATGAATAGTAAGAAAAAGCTGATCCCAGACCAGGGTGTAGCCTTGTTGTGAGCTAGACGACTGCCCCCTTCACCTCGCCCACACAGCAGAATCTCCACTGATTGATTTCGACTGCTTGCGTATGTACGTGTGTGTGTGTGTGTGTGTGTGTGTGTGTGTGCGCGCAAACCTCTTCCTCCTCATTCCTGCTGGGGTAATGGGAGGCTAGCCAGGGCTGGCTGGCTGGCTGGCTGGCTGGGATAACGTCTTTATGGAACATTGGAGACACTTTAGGAAATGCCTGCGCGGCCCAAAGTGCTGGCTCAGGCAGAAAAGAGGAGTGTGTGGCAGCGTGTGTCTCTGGGCGAGAAGGAGAGGCAATCAGATGTGTGTGAAAGCGAGAGAAAGCACTCCATTTAGGCCTGTTTGCTTCCGTTACCCTCGCAAGCAAACAGCTGTAATGTTGCTTTGTCTAACTCTCCTTGGTGACAAGATAAACGTTGGCGGCAGTAGAATCCTCTGTAGATAGATACCTGGGGGCTGTAGATGGCCCAGAGATTGTAAATGACCCAATGTGTACTGTGGTTGTACTTGCTGATGCCACCCGGTCTGCAATACATGATGCCAAGAATGCTTTATTTCACTTGGTCCCCACAGCCCCTCAGTGTGTCACGGGGCTCCCTCTGTGGCTATCCCCCCAACCCCCTGAAGTCTTTACTCGGCCTCCACCCAAATGGACATTTTATTTGTATATAGTGCTATTTCAATTTTCATTTTTTAAAAAAAATAATTTTATTCCACTTGTTGGATTTTCACTTCACCCTGCAACCCTGTACGTGTGGCTATTAGACCCTCTGAATCCTAGAAGTTCTCTATTCTAGAGGAATGTAATGGGGTTCACTCACTCGCATGTATTATGGGGACAGATGCTCTGTAATATAGTCCCTCAGCCCTGTGTCAGGCCTACTAGCCTGTTCACTGTGGAAACGGCTTCCTGTGTATGGAAAAGTAGACGGCGACGGCACACTCACAACCCGGTGCTGCCACAATGATTCACAAAACCCAGAGAGGAGGAGGAGGAGGAGGAGGAGGAGGAGGACAGCAAGGGAGTCGGATGAGAGAGAGAGGGGGGGGGAGAGAGAGAACAGGTCAGTTTGAGTGTGTTCATCGATGGATCGGGACGCCCCCTGCGTCAAAATATATCTGTCACCAAAGAGACAGAGCTCACCAGCATCCTCTTTGACCACACTCCGAGGCTGTGTGACTGAGGCTACAGCTCTCTCTCTCTCTCTCTCGTCTTTTGCCATCTTCTTTTCCTCTTTGTTGCGCTCTCCTGTCTTGACTTTCTCTCCTCGCTCCTTTTCTGTGTTCTTCCCTCTTATTTTTTTCTCTCTCTTTTTGACCGTCTCTTTCCCGCCCACATGGCTTCCATTCTTCTGACCTGACCACATAGTGGTCTTTCACCTTCTCCTCCTTCATCCCCCTTTCCCTCCCAGTCATCCCCCTTTCCCTCCCAGTCAAGCCTCCTCACACTGGGTTCATTTGCAACCTGAAGGTTACCGTCCCTCTGTAGATAGATGCTAATATAGACCTCCCTCCACCTTTCCCTGTTCTTTCAACTGATAGACAGACAAGCAAAAGTTATCACACACAAGCATGCCACACACGCAGAGGTTAGTGAATAGGAGGCTGACAGTCAGACGGTCTGGTTACTGTCATCGTGGGGGAAGGTGGCTGCAGGCTGCAGTACAGTTTTACTGCAGCCTGGAGCTAATGAATACCATTGTAGCAGTGCAGAGGGCTGTGTTTTAGATGTGTATCTAGTTAAATGGCATTGGCATTTTATTGTAGCTGGGGATTTTAACAAAGCAAATTGGAGGGGAGAGCTACCGAAGTTCTATCAACACATTGCCTGTAGTACTCGCGTATCAAATCCTCTCGACTGTTGTTACTCCCCCTTCTGGGATGCCTACAAGCCCTTCGGCAAATCAGATCTCGACTCCATCCTGCTCCTCCCGTCCTATAGGCAGAAACTCAAACAGGAAGTACCTGTGATCATGTCTAGTCAACGCTGGTCTGACCAATCGGAATCGATGCTGCAAGATTGTTCGGGTTCACGCGGACTGGGATATGTTCCGGGTAGCCTCTGAGAATAACATTGATGTATACACAAACACGGTGACTGAGTTCATCAGGAAGTTTAACTATGACAAGGTGACTGGGAATATGGTTGAATACAAACAGTGTAGTTATTCCCTCCGTAAGGCAATCAAACAGACAGCGTCAGTACAGAGACAAAGTGGAGTCGCAATTCAACGGTTCAGACACGAGACGTATGTGGCAGGGGCTACAGACAATCACGGATTACAAAGGGAAAACCAGCTGATCCCAAACAAGCTAAACACCTTCTTCGCTCGCTTTGAGGATAACACAGTGCTACCGACGCGGCCCGCTCCCAAGGACTGTGGGCTCTTGTTTTCAGCGGCCAACGTGAGTAAGACATTTTAAGAATGTTAACCCTCGCATGGCTGCCGGCCCAGACTGCATCCCTAACCGCGTCCTCGAGACATGCGTAGACCAGCTTGCTGGAGTGTTTATGGACATATTCAATTTCTCCCTACCCCAGTCTGCTGTCCCCACATGCTTTAAGATGTCCATCATTGTTCCTGTACCCAAGAAAGCAAACAAAGGTTACTGAACTAAATGACTATCGCCCCGTAGCACTCACTTCTGTCATCATGAAGTGCTTTGAGAGGCTAGTTAAGGATCATATCACCTCTGCCTTACCTGACACCCGAGACCCACTTCAGTTTGCTTACCGCCCCAATAGATCCACAGACGATGCCATCGCACTACACACTGCCCTGTCCCATCTGGACAAGAGGAATAACTATGTAAGAATGCTGTTCATTGACTATAGCTCAGCCCTCAACACCATAGTACCCTCCAAGCTCATCAAGCTCGGGGCACAGCTATCTCAAGGCCATCAGACTGTTAAATAGCCATCACTAACCGGCCTCCACCTAGTACCCTGCCCTGAACTTAGTCACTGTCACTAGCCGGCTACCACCCGGTGACTATGTACATTGACATGGAATCACTGGTCACTTTAATAATGTTTACACACTGCTTTACTAATTTCATATCTATATACTGTATTTTAGTGAATGCCATTCCGACATTGCTCATTCTAATACTTATACATTTCCTAATTCCATACTTCTAGATTGTGTGTATTTTTGTGAATTGTGAGATACTACTGCGCTGTTGGAGCTAGGAGCACAAGCATTTCCCTACACCCGCAATAACATCTGCTAAATATGTGTATGTGACCAATAGCCACTATTCAAATGAAATGCTATCACTAGAAAGAAAGCAGAGAGAGGCTGCGATGTGTTTCTGGCCAGGAGGATTCTGGGTCTATTTATTCTCCTCAGTGTAGCAGAGCTGTATAACACAACAGCCACTACTATTCTGATCACACAGCCAGAGAATCTGAAGAACCCTAGTGACCAGCAAGACAGACAGGAGGAGAGAGGAAGAGACTGAGACGAGTTATTTTATTTGACCTTTATTTAACTGGGCAAGTCAGTTAAGAACATATTCTTATTTTCAATGACGGCCTACCGGGGAACAGTGGGTTAACTGCCTTGTTCAGGGGCAGAAGGACAGATTTTTACCTTGTCAGCTCGGGGATTCGATCTTGCAACCTTCCAGTTACTAGTCCAACGCTCTAACCACTAGGCTACCTGACGTAATAATAATGGGATAGATGGGGAGATGAAACTACTTGAGAGCGTAAATATTTGTCTAGTGCCACAATTCTTCATACGTGACTAATTAGAATGTTTGATTTAAGAGGCATATCTTCCTGTTTTTCATTCCGAGGCTACAGAAGACACTGGTCGCGTTCCAGGCAGACTATACAATGCAGTCGCCTGCCAGATGTCATATCAGAGCTCCATTTGCGGCTGCATGCAGCTCGCCTGCCATTAGTCGGTGTGGAACGTGGCCACTGTCTGCAGCTACTCGGGCCGGTCTTCTGGCCTATAAAATGTTTGGAAATGAGTGTGGGTTGAAATAGTAGTGTGCTGCTCTGTGGCTGTGTGAAGGTAATGGATGGGGGACAGTAGCAGTGCGTTGGCACCAGGCCCAGCTGAATATAACATGGTGGATGGATGAAGCAAGGCCGTGTGCCTGTGTGTTTCTCACAGAGCTGCAATTTCTCTCCCTCTGACTCACTCTGTAAACTGAGCTGCTCTAGCTCAGCGGAGGGGCGGGGTCATGGTTACTGTATATACAGTACCAGACAACACCATCATATTGTCCTTCAACCATATGTTGATTTAAGCTGATGAGTCACTGGCAATAGTTGAGGGTTGTGTCATAGATTTGTGTCATGCAATGAGCTATGTCCCGTACTAGCGATATGGGTTTGCCCCTACAACGGGGAGAGAGGAGGGGAATTGTGGGTTAATGTGTTTGGAGAGAGAGAGATCAGTTTTTTGTTTTTTTTCTCAGCATTCTGTTTGGTGTGTTTTCCCTAAAGTGGTGTGACCAGTGGTTAGGGACAAGAATTGTTTCCACTCTGGGAACCAATGAGGGAGAAGCTGGACCCTAGTCACCATGTGCGTCTGCTGTGGTCCTCTCCCAGATGTGTGTCTGTACAGTATGTCCTGCAGTGTGTGTGTGTGTGTGTGTGTGTGTGTGTGTCTGTACAGTGTGTGTGTGGGGGCTCTGCTGCATTAACTCCAGCCCTGGTTCTGGCAACACTGTTGAACTGAGAGAGACTGGCACAGTGCTTGGCTTCCGTTTTAAACTTCATAAGTTGTCATCGCTTCAGACACACTTGGTGCACATAGTCGATCACAGTCGATCTTTGAAAATGAATCTCTTTAATTCATCAACTCTTTTTAATTACAGACTTGATCCAGCAGGAGTGTGAGGGAGGAATATTGAATGGCAGAACAAAAGGTGTAGTGTAATGAAAGGAAGATATGCAGGCTTATGTAGTATCCTCTTATCAGACTGATGTGAAGAAATAGTCTCCTGACTCTTGATAACGTTGTTTATGTTTGATGCGTTGCCATGGTTCTATCCCCTTTACAGTCCCTTGACAACAGTGCAATTTACAGCCGGGCTATAAAGGCTGAATTTGAATTAGTCCTAGAGAGCAGACCTGGGTTCAAAAGGTATTTGAAATCGTTCAATTAGTTTGAGTGTTTGCTTTAGCCTGCCTGGCGTGGTGCCAGACAAAGGTGCCAGACAAAGTATTTGAAATCATTTCAAATAGTAATTGAACTCGGGTCTCTAGAGGCCATGAGGTCCTGACAGAGATGTGGGAGAGGAAAGGGTTAACAACCAGGACCGATGCATACTGGTAGTCAGAGACCCCCATGTACAGCCCCAATGTATGCCAATGAAGCGTTGAGCAATCTGTCAACATATACTTGACATAGAATGAACCAACGCTAAAGTCACTGCAGATCTATCTGATTTTCTTTTTTTGTTGTTTTGTTCTCTGTCCATTTCTCTTTCTTTTTCCTTCATTCTCTGTTCTCATGCCCAGCGGTGCCCATGTGAGAGAGGGAGAGAGAAACTCACACCGTCTGGAAAACATTACTCAGAGTCCTGCAGACGGGGGCTCTGATTATGTTGGCAGTGGTGAGAGGTAGAGAAACGGGTATAAACTACAATCCCTGAGCTTAGTTCCACAGCGTTTTATTGGAGATTACAGACAACTATAGAGTATGTTTTGAAAAGTGAAGGTGAGGTGAAGTTTCTGTCTCGCTCCTCTGAGCAGCTGAGCAGTAGGCTTGTCCAATAGAGGGGGCTGTAGGGCGCTGTCAGACGACAGGGTAAACATGGCCAGGGCTTTTTACCTGAGCTGTGTTAGGGGCTGGCCTGGGGAAGGCTGGGACCTGTCTGCAGGGTGGGGCAGGAAAGAGAGCCAACCCCCAACATCCTCACCTGAGCCAGATATTCTATTTGGTTCGGGTCAGAACGATAGTGTGAAAAGGATACATGTGGCTTGGCTGTCTGCTGCAGCCAACAGGCACCACCACCTCCACAGACAGGAAACCCTGACTCCTGCTAATGATTCTCATAAAGTTGGGATTTCCTGGGCCATCCTACCCCTTAACTCTGGAACTCACCGCCACGGTCATGATTTAAGTATTTCTGAAGTTTTCCGTTTATTTGCCCTCATTTTCACTCTTTGGGCCAGACTTCTGGACACAGATTAAGTCTACTACTGGACTAAACTCTTTCAACTCAGATTAAGCCTAGTCATGGACTAAAAATATGTAAACTGTCCCTTTTCGTGTTTTAATCAGAGCTTGTTAAAGGGTAATTATAAATCTAGATGGTTTCCTTAAAAGCAGTATATGGACAAGAAGAGACTGCAATCCACACTGATAACCTTTTTGTAGGTAAGGAAACCTCTGTACTGTTGCTGAACGATTCCTTTTTAAAGCTGCAAGATGTCCCTTTTCTGGGGACCTGACCAAATTCACAAAGAAATGTGTGTTATAGGTCATTTTCATTGAAAGCAAGTCTAAGAAGCGGTAGATCTGTTCTATGTTCGCTATTTCTATGCTTCCTGTTCTTAAGTTTAGTTTTTTGCGTCTTTTACTTTGGTACATCAGCTGAAAATGTAATTTTCTTGGTTCTGAAACGTTTTATTTCACAGCGTTTTAGATGATACAATGATTCTCTACACCAGGGTTTCCCAAACTTGGACCTGGGCCTTCCCCCAACCAGGAAATGGCGGAGCGAATTCTGCATAGTGCATCTTAAAATGTTCAAGCTAAAATGATTTTGTGCTTATTTCTTTGATTCACAGTGAAGTGGCTAGTGTTGTGTTCAGTCTGACGTCCAGACTGCTTTGGACTAATTATTGATGGTGTCCCAAATGGCACCCTTTTCCCTACATAGTGCACTACTTTTGACCAGAGACCTATGGAATAGGATGGCGTTTGGTCGCAAACATGGTCATAATAACAGTTCTATCAGAGTAACGTTAATGATGGAATCCAACTTAGCGACTTCTCAGGTGAGGGAGGCAAAGAAACTGGGAGCTGCTCGGCTCAGCAACATTAATCCTGGCAGTAGTGGACTGTTCCACTCCCTGCCTGCCTTGGTTTCTGTTAAATCACCATCTCCTAAAAGAAGGGAGGGAGAGATGGGAAGAAGCGAAACTATATGATTCATCTATAGCTCATAAAACATTTTAGTAAACTACCGTTTTGTCTTTCTGTGTAAGTCGTCCTGTGTTCTCCCATAGCCCCTCACAGGTCCCGCTCTCCTTATACAGAGGGACACATTTTCCATTTCTTCTTTTTTCTTCTCTCTCTCTCCAGGGGTGGTTGAGTCCAGATGTGTGTGCTTGGAGATGTTTTTGTGGGATTTTTTTTAATGCCCCATCTGCCTCGTTTAAGAGCAGAGGAGGCAGAGAGAGAAACTAGAACTAGATCTAAGCTAGTGTTTCACCTTCCACTGTAAATCCCTTGTTGGGCCCTGTGCTGGAGGAGAGAGGGAATGAGAGCGGGCGAGAGAAGGAGTGTCACTGCACAGGGACTGCTTATTCTGTAGAAAGAGGGAGGGAGAGAGAGAGGGACTGACTGAGAGGGAGAAAATAAGAGGAGAGGTGACGTCAGCTGGGTCGCTCCTACACATGGCTCCGGAGAAGTTAGAAAAACAAACGTTGCAGGATCGCTCTGATGTGGACGACTCACATTCTGGTAGTATAAACAATTGTTAAAGCCGACCAATAAACAGGAAGGAGAGAGATGAAGTACAGAGCCATGGTAAGAAAAGAACTGCACGCTCACTCACTCACTCACTCATTCTGCTCAAAGGCTATACTCATCAACACAACAGTACAAGTTTCATGTTGAGGTGTGTGTGTGTGTGTGTGTGTGTGTGGTTCAGTTTAAATTGTGTACATGTGGCGGTGCTTAAGGACATATGTCTAAGGGCAGAAAATAATCTGTTCTTGTCTAGGGGAGAGGGAGCTGATCGGTGGAGGTTTCGCTAGGATAAACTTTATTAAGAAAATGTACGTAGTGTGAATTGTGTCACAGCTTTGAAAGTCAGTGCTCTTGAACTGTAAGGACACGAGAGAGGGGAATGTAGCTGTGGTTTGACCACGAAGCACCAGTTTCACCTGACACCAACCTAGTTATCCATCTATGAAATGATCCAATCTTCATATCTAGCTCTCTATCCATCACTTGTAAATGACCACAAAGCACATAGCCAGTTTCTCCTGTCCTGACACTGACCCACCTATAATCCATCTCCCAAGTTCCCTTCCTATCCAGGGTCGTATTCATTAGGCACCAAAACGGACTGAAACAGGAATGGACTTCCCAAACTTGTCCAATAAGAAATTCTCGTTCTCCTTTTCCGTTTCAAGTGTTCCGTAATGAATACCACCCTTCTATCACTTCTATGCGGTATCTATGTGGAGGTATCTGTTTGTGGTGGTGTGTTTGCTCCACCAGTGTTGCAATGGCAGGCCCGTGTTGAGGCTGGGCCTGGATTCTTTGGCGCTGACTGGGAGTGAGAGGGATGGTGTTAATGAAGCTACTGTCAGTCTGTCGCAGCGCTCCAAGTCGTCCCCAACCCTACTGCATGTCTTCCTGTCACTGTCACCTCCGCAGCCTGGGGACACAGATGTGACTCTGACTCTCAGGGGGAGGGGTCTGGGAGGCACAACTGTGGCTGCGTCCCAATAATCTCTGTTTCTTCCTGAAGTGTGCACTTGTTCACTACAACCCACACATTTTAAACCATTGGATTGGTGAAGGCATAGGCTAGGAAGTTTCCACCATGTACGTATACCAGTCATTACATTTCTTTGGACTGCCAACTTTAAAACCCATCTGAGGGGTGTGGTCACTTGAAAAAATTCCCATGGAAGACCATCGATTTGAGTGGTATTTCCACCACCTAATTCAAAATCCCAATTCAAACCCTGGTTGTATGTCAGTGTTTTGATAGACCAAATATGATGATTTGTACAGTTTCCTTTGTGTTTTTGTTGACTTCAAGGACATGGTACGTAAATCAAGAGTGCTAGTGTGTATGAACCAAGGCTGCTGTGGACCTCCAGCTAACTGCACTAATGAGGAAGATGTGGACTAGCCCTTTTTGAACAGGGTTGTATTAACTAGACACCAAATGGAAGAAAACTGACCAAAAACTCAGGGACTACCTAATTATATTTTGTTGCAAAACCAGGTGCCCCATACCCAGGGTCTCCCATCTTGTAAGGAGTGCATTAGAAGTTGTCCACACTAGTTTAAGTTGAATGAATACAATATTTTGACCAACAGCAATATGACCTGTCATTCCTGGGTCCTGCTAGTCTCTCAATGAAAGCAGCACTCTCTGAGAATGCAATCAAAGCTACTCATGCTATATGAGTATACATTGTATACAATACTTTAGCCTGCAATAGATGACTCCACTATTTTCTACCTCTCTCTCTCTCGCCATCAGTAGCTCCTGATTAGAATCTCATTGGGAGGAAATGCTGTTTATTTTAGTGGCACACTGCAATGAGGGGCTGGTACACAGAGAGACACGCACTGATTACAGAATACACTGAGTGTCCCCTGAGAGACGCTGCCTCTTATTGGCCGCGCGGTTGCTTTTCTTCTCTTTAATTGGCCGATTTGCTGTAGTGAGGAAAGGATTAGTTTGCGTGAAGGAAAGGTTTGGCAGAAGGAAAGTAGAGAACCGAGCCGTTCATTTGAACCTGTTGACTGGTGTTCTTGAAATGTTCTAACCCTACGTCAAGTCTCTGTTTCGGGACGGACATGAATCCTATACCTTGTCCTTTGAAGGGGAATATTCTTTCTACCACAGCTGCCTGTATGAGTGGGAGATGGAGAATGTTTTCACCTGCTAATGTAGAGCTATAGTAGTCACACCTGTATGTCTACTTTCCCCTATACACGTATATGGGTCAAAGACGTATAAGGTTTTCAAAGTAGCAATTTTTTTTTAAGGCAATTACAATTCCCTAAAAGGCTTTTTTATGTTCATTGGAGTGTCACCTATGCCCTTATATTAGTTATATTCAAGAATAAAGCCAATAATTAATTTTATTGTGATTCATATGAATGCACCCTATTAAAATGTCATTCAGTATAACACTAAGTGTTTTTAAAAAAATCACAAGGTTATATATCCAAGCATCCCGGAGTCGCCTCTTCACTGTTGACGTTGAGACTGGTGTTTTGCGGGTACTATTTAATGAAGCTGCCAGTTGAGGACTTGAGGTGTCTGTTTCTCAAACTAGACACTAATGTACTTGTCCTCTTGCTCAGTTGTGCACCGGGGCCTCCCACTCCTCTTTCTATTCTGGTTAGAGCCAGTTTGCGCTGTTCTGTCAAGGGAGTAGTACACAGCGTTGTACGAGATCTTCAGTCTCTTGGCAATTTCTCGCATGGATAGCCTTCATTTCTCAGAACAAGACTAGACTGACGAGTTTCAGAAGAAAGGTCTTTGTTTCTGGCCATTTTGAGCCTGTAATCAAACCCACAAATGCTGATGCTCCTGATACTCAGCTAGTCTAAAGAAGGCGTTTTATTGCTTCTTTAATCAGAACAACAGTTTTCAGCTGTGTTAACCCTTTTGCAAATATGTTTTCTAATGATCCATTAGCCTTTTAAAATGATAAACTTGGATTAGCTAACACAACGTGCCATTGGAACACAGGAGTGATGGTTGCTGGTAATGGGCCTATGTAGATATTCCATAAAAAATCTGCCATTTCCAGATGCAATAGTCATTTACAACATTAACAATGTATTCACTGTATTTCTGATCAATTTGATGTTATTTTAATGGACATAATTTGCTTTTCTTTAAAAAAAAATGAAATTTCTAAGCGACCCCAAACTTTTTAACGGTTATGTACTGTATGTACGCACGTGTACACAGACCGACAGACAGACAGACCGCTTCACATGCGTCCCTCTTTTTCAAGCCTTGAGGGGGGACTCCATGGCAGTCAATCACCATCAAAACCTTACTATAAAGTTGAAGTAGGCCACTGATACATGTCATAGCAATGTTATGGAAAATAATGGTCTCATTAGACCTCTTTTGAAACAGCTCTTCCCAAGTCTGTCATCGTAAACCCTTACTGATTTCACCTTCAGTAGACTCTCAGTATGTTTCCATGTGAAATATTTCTACAGTAACACTTCCTATGAATACCTGCATTATAAACATTTATGACAAGCTATCCATTCTAACTCTCCATAAATGCACAAATAGCAGTTCAATAATTCTATATACTCAAAGATGACGCTTTAAAAGTGAAAGTGCTCAGGATACCCTGTTGTGCTTTGATACATATCTTGACTGTTTTAATAATTTAGCTTCCTTGCTAAATGGCCACGTGTGACCTCCACTTGCGGCCATGGAAAACCCAGAAGCTTCACAGTCAGCCTATAACCTTGAGACCCATGAGCTCTGTCCCCTGTCAGTTCTGTAGTGAGTCCCAATATGTAGTCACGTGTATGATCCCATAATGTCTGTGAACCTGAAGTATCCATCTGTGCTCGCTCTCTTTCCTTCTGTGTTACTCCCTTTTTAATAACAAGCCAGACAACTGATTCATAGTGGAACATTTTTCAAAAGGGCAAAACTCTTTTGAGTGGCTAACCGTGCTCTCCATAGAAGCAGATTATACCCATATTTTGTTTATAGTTCGGCTGCCTGAAACAGAACTGGGGAAAGGTCTATATTCTCCACTTTCCCACAGACACAAATTTTTTACTCATGCTGTCTTTTAGATGAGTCGAGGTAGATGGCAAACCGGATGTCATTGTTTTCAATGAGAGAACGATGCTGAATGCCGTTCAGCCTGCCGGTGAATGCCGTTCAGCCTGCCGCTGTAGACAGGACCAGGGGCGGAGCCAGAGGGGTCTCCGGGGTGGCACTGGACACCCCTGACATCTAATTGGCCACCTCAAATTTTCATTAGCTTCTGGCAGTTTGATGCTGATTGCCATCTCATGTCACCTCTTGTTGAAAGAAGCATTTATTTTGACGTTCGGTGGCGCAATTTTCAAATCGAGGACGAGAGAGAGAATATTAACGTTGGTTGCGAGATACAGAAGAAGAGAATATTTCCACAGCTCCACGAGCTCTTTTCGCGATTGGTGAAAGCATCATATTTGAAGTATGTTTTAAGGTTTAGCATCGGGTTTAGGTTTCCTGAACAACTTTTATGTAAGTTGAGTCGCTGTGTAAGTTAACTTTAGACCTTTGACTCCATTAACAGACAGTTAATCAGATAAGAGAGATCGGGTCCCAATTTATCCTAACATTATGTTTACATCTGTGCTAGTAATACACACATGCAGTGTCGTAAGTTACAGTATACGAATGTTTAGCTAATGTAGGGTAACTAGTAGGCTACAGCTGTCAGTGTTCAGCAATTTTGAAATCCATCAACTCAGTTAGATTTTCATACTTGAACTCAAAACGAACAGTTATTATCAATCTGTTACCCCAATTTGCAGATACACCTTTATGATAGCAAACAGGCTAAGAAATTATAGCTAGCTAAGTTACTTACTGCAGAGTAGGGCTAGCCATGATCTAACTAGTAACTTATGCTGGTAGTTGATTTTAACGGAACAGTTATGATAATTGGGATTTGTAAATGCGATTGGACTAAAATGTGGGTAATTGGATGCTTAGATGTAACCATAGACTGTCTTATTTTTGCATAGGGTCAATTAAACATGAAAAGAAAGGGAGAGATATCAGACTTCTGTTCCAAAATGACCCAATGGTAGGCCAGGCCTATACTACACATTTTAGTTAGCAGCTGTTGGTATCTAATTTTGTGGATCCCTTAATTATACATTTTGATAGAGATATGACACATTTATTTAACGTGTATTTCAAATGTTTCAAGATCCAGAGAAGAGGGTCCTGTACAGCCGTGTTTGAAAACATTTCCCAGAACTCAACATGGTACTAGGAAAAGGGCTTTCAACATCACCTGGTATAAGGACAGTTCATGGCTTGAATATTCTGTAAGTTCTACTTATTGTTTGGCCTGTAGGTATTTTTCTCTGCCCAATACACCTGAATCTGCCTTCACGTCAGTCAGGTTTTTGTAACTGGAAAAAGGCGCTGTTTAAAGATCCTGGGGTTTAAGCTCCATTCGAAGGCAGAGCATCATATCAATGCTGTGTATGCTTGGAATCAGCATAAAAGAGCTATTGACAGCAACTCATCAATGTTAGATGTCATAAATGAGGACCGGAAAAAGAAAGTGGAGGAAAACTGTACTTACATTAAAACAATTGCAGATGTGCTCCTAATTAACTGTCACTCAGAATATAGAGCATAGAGGTCATGAGAATCTGATGACTCTCACAAGGGTCATTTTTTGACAATCTTAGAAGAAATAGCAAAGCATGACCCTCTCATAGAGAAAATAATGAATGCATGTGGCAATGCTAAGTACACAAGCCACCAAATCCAGAACGAAGTTCTTGAGGGCTTTGCTGAGATGGTACAAAGTGAAATATTAAGTAAAGTTTTTTTTGTGTAATTGCAGATGAAACTAAAGAAAAAAGAACAAATGCCTTTAGTTGTGAGGTACTATTACAACGGGGCCATCCACAAAAGCTTTTTACACTTTGTCAGCTGAAAGCTTGCAGCAGGTCTCACATAAATTATAATTGATTGCCTTGAAAAACCCGGTCTGGACCACAGAAATAATCTTGTGGGGCAAGGCTATGATGGTGCATCCGTCATCAGCGGAAAGCATTCTGGTGTGTCTGCACTGATTAAAAACAGTGCAGGATTTGCATTTTATGTGCACATTGTTTGAATTTGGTTCTTGACGATGCTTTAAAATCAGTGCCTCAGGCAGTTACCTTTTTTGTTCTCCTGCAGAAGCTTTATAACTTTGTATCTGGCTCGTACGTTCATCTCAAGTGGCTTGCAGTTCAGAAAGAGCTGTATCCACAGCAGCAGCCCAGGGAACTACAGAGACTTACGGATGTAAGGTGGGCATGCAGATACATGGCATGCCGTAAAAATGGCATGACCAAAGTGATGGTGAGAGTTTCGAAAGAGCTATCTTTTATCAGGTGCTTGACAGTCTCACAGCTGAGCTGCAGAGGTGTTTTTCAAAGAAGAATTGCGAGACAATGCAAGGGGTCCAGTCTCTTAACCCAAAGAGTACAACATTCTGGAATGAGTTTGCCTTTGCTCAGACCTTTGAGTCAGATTTAGAGGACATCAAACATGAGTTTCATCAAACCAAGCAGCTTCTTGATAGGAGAGAAGAAAGTGGAAGGGACAGACCGTCTACTCTCCTTGACTTTGTAGTGTTTCTAGAACCTTATAAAGAGTTCTCTCATGAGCTATTTCGACTTTGTAAGATTTCCGTTACACCAGTCAGCAGTGCTTCTTGCGAAATAAGCGTCTCCGCTTTAAAACTGTTGTCCTAAGGTGGGTTTTAATCAGGGGTTGATGACAGGTTAAGTCACCTCGGAATTCTCAGGGTTGAGTCAAGGAGGGTACGCGCCCTCAACACGGATGAGTTTGTAACATTTTGGCAGTTCTCACCAGAACTGCAGAATTATGCTGTTTTTAAATCTACCTAGGATAATTTGGCACCTAGGCGGTCCCTCTGGTCATGATTTAAAACCTGCACTGTGTACTAGCTAGTACACTGACATTCTAAAATGATGAATCCAAAGGGTATCTTGTCACACAGATTTAATTTGGTCTCTTTATAGACCCAGATTATATATTCATGAATACAGAGTGACCCAAGGTGGGTGTGTGTGTGTGTGTGTGTGTGTGTGTGTGTGTGTGTGTGTGTGTGTGTGTGTGTGTGTGTGTGTGTGTGTGTGTGTGTGTGTGTGTGTGTGTGTGTGTGTGTGTGTGTGAGAGATGCAGTTCTGAGGTAGAGACACTGACTATTCATAGTATGTTCAATAATTCTAGTGAAGTAACCATTTTGGACCACACTATCTGCCACATTGAAGAACTCCGGGTTAAGAGAATTATCACTTCTACCTCTAATCAGCAGTCATAGGATTCATTCATGCTCCTTAGATGCCAGGTTAGGGTTACACACATTTTCTGTCATGGTCTATGGACCCCCTGAAGTAGCCTTGTCCACCCCCATGTATAAAACTCTAGTTCCACTACTAGACGGAACTTGCTGCCAGAGTTAAAATATGCCAGGCAAGAGATACCCAACTGTCAAACTTGAGTAAAAGTAAAGATACCTTTTTAATAGAAAATGACTCAAGTGAAAGTCACCCAGTAAAATAATACTTGAGTAGAAGTAAATCTACTTAAGTATCAAAAGTATAAATAAATTCAAATTCCTTAGCAAACGGATAGCCATTGTACAATCCAACATAATTTAGAAACAAAGCACATGTTTAGTGAGTCCACCAGATCAGAGGCAGTAGAGATGACCAGGGATGTTCTCTTGATAAGTGTGTGAATTGGACCATTTTCCTGCTAAGCATTTGTATTTACTATGGATCAAAATGTAACGAGTACTTTTGGGAGTCAGGGAAAACGTGTGCAGTAAGGGTACGTGTGGAGTAAAAGTACAAGTACATTTTCTTTAGGAATGTAGCGAAGCAAAAGTTGTCACATATAAATAGTAAAGTACAGATAACCCAATAAACATTTGTACTATCTAGTGTTTTTACTTTACGCCACTGCTTACACATCACTCACTATAACTGCAATGGATAATGTTTACATCTCTTGTCTGTCATAGCTGTTATACATCACACACTTAAAGATGCTGATAATACCAATGAACCCCTTTCAGCTGCTTGGTTCATACTGTAAATCACAATCTAGACCTTTTTTAAGCAACCAAAGGGCAATGCTAAGGTCAGGCAAAGGGCAAGCATTGTTTTATGGTTATGCAGCAGACTCACTCATTCCCCTTAGCCACACCCGGTTGTGTTCTGTGAGAGCAGGTAGAGAGTGAACACCAAATTGAGATTCTCCATGCAGAATTCTGCAAAAATATATAGTGTACAACATACAACACCAAATAATGCATGCAGAATTAGAATGATACCCGCTAATTATCAAATTCCAGAAAAGAGCTGTTTATATTCTACAACCACCTAAAAGGAAGCGATTCCCAAAACCGTCCATAACAAAGCCATCACCTACAGAGAGATGAACCTGGAGAAGAGCCCCCTAAGCAAGCTGATCCTGGGGCTCTGTTCACAAACACAAACGGACCCCACAGAGCCCTAGGACAGTAACACAATTAGACCCAACCAAATCATGAGAAAACAAAAATATAATTATTTCCAATTTGTCAAGTAATTAACAAAAAAACAGAACAAACTAGAATGATATTTTGCCCTAAACAGAGAGTACAAAGTGGCAGAATACCTGACCACTGTGACTAACCCAATATTAAGGAACGCTTTGAGTATGTATAGACTCGGTGAGCATAGCCTTGCTATTGAGAGAGGCTGCCGTAAGCCGACCTGGCTCTCAAGAGAAGACAGGCTATGTGCACACCGCCCACAAAATGAGGTGGAAACTGAGCTGCACTTCCTAAACTGCCAAATGTATGACCATATTAGAGATTCATATTTCCCTCAGATTACACAGATCCACAAAGAATTTGAAAACAAACCTAATTTTGATAAACTCCCATATCTACTGGGTGAAAGACAGGGGGAGGGTCGGAGAGAATGGGTAAGAGGCGGAGGGTAGGAGAAAGAGGGCAAGGGTAGGAGAGGGAATGAGCGAAGGGTTGAGAGAGTGGGAGAGCGGATTAAAGAGGAGGGGCCCAGAGCAGGCACACCGCAGTAGGCCTAGGTCCTTTGTTTTCTCCACATGATTTGGAAAAGGTGACCGCATGCTGGTAGTGGCAGTAGCGGCATGTACAGTTGGTAGTGCAGGAGTGTTGGGTGTGTGTGTGTGTGTGTGTGTGTGTGTGTGTGTGTGTGTGTGTGTGTGTGTGGTCGGAAGGGGCAGAGTGTGGGGAGGCAGGAAAACAACTATAAAAGCCCCATTGAGGAACAATGAAGTAATGGAGAGAGGTGGTGTTGGGAGAACCTGGAGAGAATGGGAAACCGAAGCGAGAGAAAAGGGGTTCCTCATCCTCTCTGTCTGAGAGGGAACTCCCTCCCTGTGTTGAGAAGAATGTTGGCACTGTTCCGTTGTTTCTTGAAATGGTTTCGTCATAGGAATAGAATCAATAGAACAGTCCATCCACCCATTGTGGCATCATTAATTTGGATGGGGATGTCCATTCTAGTAATTATATTTCTATGGCTTTCCCCTGTCTTATGTCAGTTACTGATAGTCAATCAGTTAGCCCATGTCAGCTAAAATGTTTTAGATTGCTGAATTAGCCAGCTATCTGAACTCATGGTCGAATTACCAGTCGGATGCACCCCATTGATTTTATTAGTCAGTTTCATGGATGTGGGTACGCAGACCCGCAAGCAACGGCGGCCCCTCATGATGAGTTCAGATTTGTTGTGGCCCTCACCCCCTCAAAGTTGCTCATCCCTGGATTAGATGTCCAGATAACAGGCTTCTCACTAAGAAACCTAACGAGTCCTGCGAGAAAGGAGGTTCCTCACCCTGTCTGAGAGAGAACTCCCTCACTGTGTCAAAACGAAAGAGAAGAATGTTGGCACTGTTCCATCATTTCTTGAAATGTTTCCCCATAGAAATATAATCAGTAGAATGGTCCACACATCATTAACTTAGATGGGGATGTCCATTCTAGTAATTATATTTCTATGGCTTTCCCCTGGCTGTTGGAGCAATTAGATGCCCAGATAACAGGCTTCTCACGAACGAGCCCAACGAACCCTGGGAGAGAACTTCTCTCAGCGCAGCACCGGCCCGAGACGGATCACTTTTTCCTCAGGAACTGCAGGCTCTTTGTTTTCCCCCGGGCCATGTGAAACGATAGCTCACCAAGGCTCAGGGCCCGTATTCCAAAAGCCTTTCAGAGTCAAAGTGCTGATCTAGGAACAGGTCACCCCTCTCCATATCATCGCATTTCATTATGATCTGAAAAGGAAGAAAGTATTCTAAAGTATTCTCCTACTCTGAGACTGTGAATACGGGCCTGCGACTTGAAGGGCGGATGGTGGAGGAGAGAAAGGAGATGGAGGGGTGCTGGTGACCACAAGCTACCTAAAGACCCTCGGAGGGATACAGTGTGAATGAAGTGAGTTTAAAAGGCTGGAGTGAAAGCTTGAGTCATCACCCCATAAATATTCATCTTAAAATTTGAGACAGTTTGCTACAGCAGGAAAATCAACTTGCAGCAACAGGTAATGTGGATTATAATTAATGGAAATTTTTGTAAGGGTTGATACATTTTTCTTAAGGGAAAATAGTCTGACATTTCAAAGTGGAAATTCCAAACTTCAGAAGCCCTTTTAAACCTCAAATATACTGCATTACAGGAAAGTTCTCCTACAACAGGGTGATCACAGTAAGATCTTACATCTGTAGGAATCATTAAGCTGGAACAACTCGCCCGCCATTTAGTCATAACGCTGAAGTACATTAAACGGTGCTATTAGGTGTTGGTGTGTGGAGACTCCTCAAGCAGAGGCAATTCATTAGGTTTAAGTCTAAAGGGCTCTACGCAGTCTTCGCAAATGGAGCCGACGAAGGTCCGTTTCTGTCGCTCTCTTCGTAGTTTACGTACATTTGTACGGCTGAATTTTAGGAACCTCCGTCGACCTCGTTTGCGTAGACTGTGTAGAGCCCTTAACTACCAGGGGTCGTCACAATTGGCACCCTATTCCCTACATAGTGAACTACTTTTAACCAGAGCCCTAAGGGACCTGGTCAAAGGTAGTGCACTATATAGGGAGTAGGGTGCCATTTGGGACATAACTGTTGCGACTACTTCACCATCTCTCCTGCCATCTCTCGTTTTAACTCAGTTGCTTTGGGGAGAGGTGGAGAGGGAGAGAGAGGAATATGTGGACTGTGTGAAGCAGGGAGTTGTTTTTGGAACGTTGAGTACAGTGATGATGCTGGATAAAGAATGGAATGACTTCCTGGCAACACACACACTGGCACACGTTCCTCTCCAGTCTCCTCCTCTCCTCAGCTACACTCACACGTTCTGTCTGCTTCATCCCTCCTCTCTCTCTGTTTTTCTCCTCTGTGATACAAGCCGCATTGTCAACAGCTGCTTCACCTACTGTAGTCCTTAATTAGGAGGAGCACCTCTCTCTGTCCCCTGGGCAGGGCCCTACTGTGTCAATAACACAACAACATATGCAGCTGCTCTGTACAGTGTGTGTGGTAATGGACAATGAACAATAAACGTGCGTGCAGTCAGTGCGTATGTGTGTGTGGACCCGTGTGTGTGCTGGCATAATCGTCTGTGCGTCCCTGCCTTGCCTTGTTGATGCGACCAGAGCGTAGTGACACATCTGTGTGGTCCTGTGTAGTGACTACTGTATAGTGAGCCATGGATCTGGGTAACATTCGCTCTCTGGTGCGTAAAACTCAAGCCTCCATCGTTGAAAATGGGTTCCTGGGAAAACGCATTGACGAGCTGAAGGATGTAAGTTAAGTGTTTGAATTCTAGTTCTAGCGTGCCCAAGATTACAAAGTTAATTGTTTTCTAAGGAGAGCTCCTTGGTACGGAACACTGCAAAACTCCCGTTTCTACTATCAATTTCGGTCTGTGTATGTTATTGAATGTGGGAGAGAAGTCTCTTGTGCTAACTATTCTTTGTCATAGTTTTTGATGGAAATGGGTACCTTTTTTGTGAAGTCATAGTGTGTGTTGAAGTACGTACTGTAGCTAGATTCTGGGGTCGTTATGAGCAC
Organism: Brachymystax lenok tsinlingensis; assembly: GCA_030435695.1. Lineage (NCBI taxonomy): Eukaryota > Metazoa > Chordata > Actinopteri > Salmoniformes > Salmonidae > Brachymystax > Brachymystax lenok. Next base: position 9,904,088 of record CM059794.1, read on the forward strand.
TTATTGTCAGGCATAAATGAACACTTTGAGAGATACTCACACGCAACGGTGAGTCAACTTCACCAGAGTCTGCTTAGAATGTCTCTTCTGTCTTTGTGGATTTAATTGCTTCTCCTGCCTTGTTTTTATACAGAATTGTATGTTTTATGTACATGGTTCCTATTGCTGACCTCCTCTTCTCTCTCCTCTCCTCCCTCCAGGCGGTGGGTAGTGACGGGGTGCGGATCACGATGGAGAGTGCCCTGACGGCCAGGGACCGGGTGGGTGTGCAGGACTTTGTCCTGTTGGAGAACCACACCAGCGAAGCAGCCTTCATCGAGAACCTCCGCAAGCGCTTCAAGGAGAACCTCATCTATGTAAGACGCCTACCCAATTACACTCACCTCCTGGGTCATATTCATTAGGTAGCAAACGAAAGCAAAAGGGGAAGGACTGCCTGAACTTGTCCAAATAACAGAGCTTGTTTTTGTATTCCGTTGCGTGACATGTTGCTGCCCTAATGAATGTGTGCCTGCTGAAGATACAAACACAGTGTGTGTAGATGCATCCCAGCATTCTCCCACTGTGTTGTCACCTTAAAGACACCGTGAACTCTCTCTCTGTCTCTCTCTCAGACATACATCGGCTCAGTCCTGGTGTCTGTGAACCCCTACAAGGATCTGGAGATCTACACCAAGAACCACATGGAGCGCTACCGAGGCATCAACTTCTACGAGGTCTCTCCCCACATGTGAGTAACCTGAACCCGGGTATCCCAAACCACCATCTCTCCTCCTCTCCCATCCCGGTTGACTGAGTCGTGGACTAACAGTTACGTAACGGTGGTTTTTCTGAGTGTCTGCTCGGCATACATTACATTGGGCCTGTTTGTTTTGAGTTGCTAAGCGAAGAGGGAATTCCTGGCCGGTTCCTCTGACTCTCAGACCACGGACGAACAATGGACTGTAGTATGGAGATTCCATCATGCGCTCCACATTCCCGGCTTCGCTGCTCCTCAACTCCGTGTTTTTTCCCCTCATTCTACTCGACCATGAAGCCAAAAAGAGAGATGTGGGGCTCCCGAGTGGCACAGCGGTCTAAGGCACTGCATCTCGGCGCAAGAGGCATCACTACAGACCCAGGTTCGATTCCAGGCTGTATCACTACCAGTAATGATTGGGAGTCCCATAGGGCGGCGCACAATTGGCCCAGCGGCATCCGGGTTAGGGGAGGGTTTGGCCGTCATTGTAAACTAAGAATTTGTTCTTATCTGACTTGCCTAGTTAAATAAAGGTGAAATATATAGATTTTTTTTAAATGTGTTTTTGGAAGGGAGGGAATATGGACAGAGACAAATGGGCGATGGGGTGAAGGGAGGAGGGGTGGGGGGGATGGTACTAGGTGGTATCAGAGGCCTGACCCCCCCCCTCCCGGGGGTTTCGTGGTGACTGATAGGGGTCTTGTGGAGGGAGGGGTTGCCGCTAACGTTATCTCAACTCGATGTTGCACGGGAAGGGAAAGGGGGTCAGTTGCACAACTGAATGCATTCAACAGAAATGAGTCTTTCACATTAACCCCTCTGAATCACACCCCTGTCATGCGGCTCAACAGGCTTAGTGAACATAGAGCCCCTCTGATATTACATGGAGCCTGGTGAAATGAGGCGTCATAACAGGACCGTCATATCTCACTTACTGTATGGCCACCACACATGGGATCTATTTTAAAAGGGTCGAATCAGAATCATCTTTATTCGCCAAGTACATTTGCATGGACCAGGGATTTGACCTGTTGAAATGGTGAGGACAATAAAAACAATACACAGACAAAATATAGACAGTTATTTGCATGTAATCTAATCCAAACGTGTATCTGCACAGTTCTTCCTGTAAATGTTTTTGTGGAATTTGCAGTGGAAATTGTTAAATAGTCCTTGTGCATATATTCTTTGTGGAATTGTCCAAATACGACATAGTAAAAACAGAACTACACATAAGAAATGATATAATAAACTAATGAACAGTTGAGGATTTGTGTTGAAATGTGTAGTAATATCCCATCCACTCTACTGTATCCCCTCTACTCCACTGTATCCACTCTATTGTATCCCCTCTACTCCACTGTGTCCCCTCTACTCCACTGTATCCACTCTATTGTATCCCCTCTACTCCACTGTGTCCCCTCTACTCCACTGTGTCCCCTCTACTCCACTGTGTCCCCTCTACTCCACTGTGTCCCTCTCCACTCCACTGTATCCACTCCACTGTATCCCCTCTACTCACTGTATCCACTCCACTGTATCCCTTCTACTCCACTGTATCCCCTCCACTGTATCCCTCCACTGTATCCACACCACTGTATTCTCTCCACTCCACTGTATCCACTCCACTCCACTGTATCCTCTCCCCTCCACTGTATCCTCTCCCCTCCACTGTATCCTCTCCCCTCCACTGTATCCTCTCCCCTCCACTGTATCCCCTCCCCTCCACTGTATCCCCTCCCCTCCACTGTATCCCCTCCACTGTATCCCCTCTACTCCACTGTATCCTCTCCACTGTATCCCCTCTACTCCACTGTATCCCCTCTACTCCACTGTGTTCCCTCCACTGTATCCACACCACTGTATCCACACCACTGTATCCTCTCACCTCCACTGTATCCTCTCACCTCCACTGTATCCTCTCCCCTCCACTGTATCCCCTCCACTGTATCCCTTCCCCTCCACTGTATCCCCTCCACTGTATCCCCTCCACTCCACTGTATCCTCTCCACTCCACTGTATCCTCTCCACTCCACTGTATCCCCTCCACTCCACTGTATCCCCTCCACTCCAAATTGAAGGTTCATGAGGATGCGATGACACAGTGCCTCTGTTTGCTAGCTGTCCCACTCCACTACAGTACTTCACTGACTCATGCTCTTATTCTCCCTCCCTCCCTCCCTCCTTCCAGCTACGCGGTGTCTGACAACTCCTACCGGTCCATGCGGACGGAGCGTAAGGACCAGTGCATCCTCATCTCGGGGGAGAGCGGCGCCGGCAAGACGGAGGCGTCCAAGAAGATCCTGCAGTACTACGCCGTGACCTGTCCCGCCAGCGACCAGGTGGAGACGGTCAAGGACCGCCTGCTGCAGTCCAACCCTGTCCTAGAGGTCAGCACTGGGGGAATCCGCTGCATGTATCTGTCTTGGTCCAGTCTAAAACAAGACATCATATTTGTGTGTGTGCGGCCTGTCCTGTGTGAGCAGGCTCTCTACTCATTTAGTGTACTGTATTGAGCTGTGGTGTGTTTTTGGCTGGATGGGCTGTAGACTAGTGGAGTCCAGACAGATGAGGAGCAGATGTGTAAGGAGCAGAGCAGAGTGGTCCAGACAGACAGACAGACAGACTGCCCTTTAATCTAGCCCCGTGTCTCAGCAACAGTCACAGCACCAGCACACCTCCTGACCCTCTGACACCACTTTAACACACCTGTCTACCCTCCCCTCTCCTGTATCCCCCTCTCCGTCCTCTCTTCTGTCTCCCTCCTGTCTCTCCCTCCTCTCTATCTACCTCCTTCGTCCCGATGTGTGACCCCAGGCTTTTGGAAACGCCAAAACGTTACGCAACGACAACTCCAGCCGCTTCGGTAAATACATGGACATCCAGTTTGACTTCAAGGTGAGTGGTCACAAACAAACACACACACACACACACGCCAATGACAGAGTATGTTCCTGTAAGGGGGAAACCAGTACATAACCACTGCCAGTCCTTCCATATTAACTTGTACAATATGTTTATTTCCCACTCCTACGTTACTGTACTGTCCATGGGGCGCGTTCGTTTCCTGGGGTGTATACACCTGCATGTGGTTGTGTGGCCCTGTGTCTGTCTCAGTATCTCTGCATCACCTCCCCCTCCTCCCCCTTTCCCCGGTTCCCTCTCTCCTGGCGGCAGGGTGCGCCGGTAGGGGGCCACATCCTCAACTACCTGCTGGAGAAGTCACGGGTGGTGCACCAGAACCACGGCGAGAGGAACTTCCACATCTTCTACCAGCTGATTGAGGGGGGTGAGGAGGACCTGCTGCGGCGCCTGGGCCTGGAGAGGAACCCTCAGCAGTACCAGTACCTCGTCAAGGTGGGACGCACCAGAGTTTCACTCTAGGGAAGTGTCCCATTCCAGACCCAACCATAGTCTCCAACTTCTGACCGGAGCATGTGTCTAGCTGTTTGGGGCTCAGGTCAAAAGTTATGCAATCGTGTGTGATTTGAGATGTATCCGCAAGTCTCTCCTTCTTGCTTTTACAGCAGGAAGATGTGTGTGTCTGCTCTCTCTCTCATTCTCTCACTCACAGATGTTCTCTCTAGTGTGTGCTGGCTCTGGCCCAGTGGGAGGCCTGCTTAATGGACCCAGTGTGTTATTAGTGCTGCTATAGAGATGCTCTCAGGTGAAGGAGTTGTCTATCTCTCCTCACTCCCCCACTGAGACCTACAATGTTTCTGCAAACGCGCACAAACACTTATTTAGTCAGCCAATGAACGTGTGTGTGTGTGTGTGTTCAGTATGTGACGTGCACACGCGTGCGTAAATGAGTGCGTGTGTGTGTGTGTGTGTGTGTTTGCTGGATCTACAATTTAGTACACATACGGCCTGTAGAGATGAACCATGTAAAACATGAACCTGCCGATCTTTCAAAAACGTCTGGACATGTCTTCATGGAGCAGCTTGGTAGATGTTTTTAACCAACACCTTACTGTTGTACTTCTTACTAACACTGATTTCAGCTGTTGGCTGCTTTGTTGAGGAAGGGTTTTACTTGCAATGTAGAATGATGGTGTTTTGGCCCTAACAGCGTTTTGTCTGTGTGGGTCTCTCAGGGGAACTGTCCCAAGGTGAGCTCCATCAACGACCGCAGCGACTGGAAGGTGGTGAGGAAGGCGCTGTCCGTCATCGGCTTCAACGAGGACGAGGTGGAGGTAAGAACCTGTTATTACAACACACAGACATAATGTCAGCCACTTAGGTAGTGTGTTGTTGATTACCTTAAATACTACTACTGAATAGTTATTCTATGTTGACTGTCTGACCAATCCTGTCTGACCAATCCTGTCTGTGCTTTGGGTGCCACCCTCTGTTTTGTTATTGTAGTTGTGCAGTAGCATGCTGTTTGCCCCTTTGCTGCAGTCTTGTGTATATAGTCAGGTTGTGTGTTGTGTGACTGTCTATACTGACCAATAAAGTGATCTCATCTTATATGTGAGTGTGTTGGGACAGGGGGTGATGAGAGGGCTGGTTTGTGAGGGGAGAGCAGGTGGTTATATATAGTATACAGTTCTCAGTGGTGGAAAAAGTACCACATTTTCATACTGTAGTAAAAGTCTACAAGTATTTGGTATATTTAAGTATCAAAAGTAAATGTAATTGCTAAAATATACTTAAATATCAAAAGTAAAAGTATAAATCATTTCACATTCCTTATATTATGCAAACGACTGTCTATTTAATTTAATTTAATTTTTTACGGATAGCCAGGGGCACACTCCAACACTCACTCAGACATAATTTAGAAACAAAGCATGTGTGGTTAGTGAGTCCACCAGATCAGTGACAGTAGGGATGACCAGGGATGTTCTCTTGATAAGTGTGTGAATTGGACCATTTTCCTGTCCTGCTAAGCATTTGAAATGTAACGAGTACCTTTGGGTGTCAGGGAAAATGTATGGAGTAAAAAGTACATTATTTTCTTTAGGAATGTAGTGAAGTAAAAGTTGTCAAAAATATGAATGGTAAATTACAGATACCACAAACATCTACTTGAGTAGTACTTCAAAGTATTTTACTTAAGTACTTTACACCACTGACACACACACGCACACACACAAAAAAAGAGGCCAACTTCACTGTATGTTGTATATGCATGCATGTGGGGGGAGGATGGTTAGTTGAATTATATTTTATAACTCTTCAAGTCCAAGATTGCCTAATCTAATACTTGCAGTCATCAAGATAACTTTGTCTTCAGAACATCACAATAAAATGTGTATAATCTTATGTCTAATGTTCACATGGCTTTTTTTCCTCTCTCTCTCACGGTCTTTCTCTCTCTCTGTGTGTGTAGGAGCTGTTAAACATTATTGCCAGTGTTCTTCACTTGGGGAACATTCAGTATGGAGGAGAGGACAGCGGCAACGCCTACATCACTACAGACACACAGATCAAATACCTGGCCAGGGTATGACCTCTCCCCCTCACTACAGTGTACCCATGGGGACACTACTCATACTGTACTCAGTCAATCATGTACCCTGTCAATACTCATAACACATTACTCTCTTCATAACTCGATCGTTTCACCATTCATTGGCTCAATAGGATGAGTAATGTTGATGCTGGTGTTGAATGAGTTTGGATGTGTGTTAATGTTTTGTTGTTGCAGTTACTAGGTGTGGATGGTTTGGTCCTGAAAGAAGCGTTAACGCACAAAAAGATCATCGCCAAAGGGGAAGAGGTAGGCTGGAACCTTCTCTAAGTTAATGCTCTTTTTAATCAACTCTATGAGAAAGTTTCGATATTCAACATATAACAGTACCTCGGCAAGTGAGGAATTGTAGAATAACTATTTCCGTTCTTCTGTGTGTGTGTCCGTCCTCCAGCTGAAGAGCCCCCTGAACCTGGAGCAGGCAGCGTCGGCACGGGACGCCCTGTCTAAGGCTGTGTACGGCCGCACCTTCACCTGGCTCGTCAACAAGATCAATGTCTCCCTGGCTTACAGGGTGACACCACACGCACATTAACTAACGCCCCGTTAACTCTCCTCTTACCGCTGACCTGCCCCCTGTTGGCATGATATCCATATATCTACCCCAGGCTTCTGCCCCTCCTGTCAGCCTGCGCTTTTGACCTCTTAGCTGGCCGTTTGTAGACAGTGGTAGTAGGACTCCCCCTTGTGGATGTGTTGTAATACTACATATCAGACAGCAGTATTGTTCGTTCTACAACGATGCATTTCTGTGAAGACTATTGTCTGATAGGGATTAGGCTAGTGCATGTTTGAGCTGTGAGATAGTGTAGCCGTAATGCCTCTTGTCCATGTCTGTTGGGAGTTCATCGTTAGGCAGTGCTTATCGTGCTTTATTAGGTATATATGTTAACAAATAATGAACTACTCATTTATTCTTCGTCTGGCTGTACACTGTTTCTAAGCAGATTGTGAATGCTTCTTCATGAAAGCTATTATGAAGAGTTAACCATTTCTTTTTCTTCTAGGATGAGACTTATAAGAATGCTTCCGTCATTGGTCTCCTGGATATCTATGGTTTTGAAGTCTTCCAGCACAACAGGTACCGGAGGAATATATATATATTTATAACAAGTTTTCCCATAATCCTTTGTTTTTGACAGTGTTTACCATTTACTGTCATTACGATTCGGTGTGTATTAAAGTTTGCGTTGAATATCATTGTCACGTGAAAAGATCTGCAATCATTGTGTTGCAGTTTTGAGCAGTTCTGCATTAACTACTGTAACGAGAAGCTGCAACAGCTCTTCATCCAGCTCACCCTCAAGTCCGAGCAGGAGGAGTACGAAGCAGAGGGAATCACGGTGAGACTGCGCTCTGTTTCATCAGTCCATCTTCTCCATCCCCTCCTCACTCTGCCTCCCCTCTCAGCCCTCTGCCTCTATGCTTCTATCTGTCCTGGAGGGACCTTACCCTCCCTCAACTGCTCTCCTCCATTTCTCTAGCTGTTCTCTCTCTCTCTCTCCCCACTTCTCCCTCTTTTCATTCTCCCTCTCTCTGTCCGGTCCTGTCCTTCTACCTTTTCCCCATCGGCTCTGCATGACTGTCTACACGGTGATTGGTGGCCCACTCCACTACGGTTCAGGGCCCATATTGGCAAAGAAACTCTTTTAGGCTTTTAGATCATAATGACTGAGATTATATGAAAAGGGTGAACCTGATCATACGTCAGCGCTCTTACTCTGAGACGCCTTGTGAATACGGGCCCATGAGGGAGCTGAGTGCAGAGGGCCGTGGGAAAGAGATTTGTGTCCAGTTAGTCACCCGTCAAAGGGGACATTGTTGTACAACGTGGGCCGTGTTCTGTGTGTGTGTGTGGTTTTATTGACCATAAAGTGTGGGTTCAGAATGTCCTCCTTGTCCTGGATTCTCAGCATTCTGTAAATGTTTTCTTTTACAACTGTTAACATGTAGAACAGTTCCGTTTTCTAAACAAGCTATTAAAAGATGCAGTTGTGTTCATTGCCTTCTCGCAGTGGGAGCCTGTCCAATATTTCAACAACAAGATCATCTGTGATCTGGTGGAGGAGAAGTTCAAAGGCATCATCTCCATTCTGGTGAGAATCCGTTTCAAGCTTTAATGTAAACCCTGAGCTTTTCAAGTTGACCTTTCACCTTTCTCTCTCCTCTTGGCCCCTCTGCATCTAGTATATCCTACTGTCACAGTCAACTGTCCATCTAATGTATTTCTCTCTCTCTCTCTGTCTCTCTGTCTCTCTGTCTCTCTCTGTCTCTCTGTGTGTGTGTTGCTGTCTCTGTCAGGATGAGGAGTGCCTGAGGCCAGGTGACGCCAGTGACATCACCTTCCTGGAGAAGTTGGAGAATACTGTGGGAGGCCACGCCCACTTGACAACGTGAGTCTACGCACATACAAACGCACACACACAAACCTCCCTCTGCTAACCTAGCAACAGAAGTTGTGAGAGCTGGCTGTAAAAAATGCTCTTGGGAACAAAATGCATACGAATTCATGGATAACTCCACCCAACTTTCAAAATACAGAAATCATCCCTGCATCATCAGGGGATGATTTCTCTGTTGAATGTTACATATCTTGAAAACTTGATTGGTGGCAGTCCCAAAATGTTTTGCTTATGTCAACAGTTGACTAATGAAACCAATACCAGAAGATCGTTTTTGGGTGGCGTTTTCCTTGAAGCTGTACACAACAGAAAATATGTAAAAGAAACGTCCTCTCACTGTCAATTGCGTTTATTTTCAGCAAACTTAACATGTGTAAATATTTGTATGAACATAACAAGATTCAACAACTGAGACATAAACTGAACATGTTCCACAGACATGTGACCAACAGAAATTGAATAATGTGTCCCTGATCAAAGGGGGGGTCAAAAGTAACAGTCAGTATCTGGTGTGGCCACCAGCTGCATTGAAGTACTGCAGCGCATCTCCTCCTCATGGACTGCACCAGATTTGCCAGTTCTTACTGTTAAATGTTAGATGTACGCTGATTCGGTGAGCGAGTTTATTAGCAAGTGCATCGGTGATGTTGTACCCACAGCAACTATTAAAACCTTCCCCAACCAGAAACCGTGGATTGATGGAAGCATTCGCGCAAAACTGAAAGTGCGAACCACTGCTTTTAATTATGGTAAGGCAACCGGGAATATGACTGAATACAAACAGTGTAGCTATTCCCTCCGCAAGGCAATCAAACAAGCTAAGCGTCAGTATAGAGACAAAATAGAGTCGCAATTCAACGGCTCAGACACGAGAGGAATGTGGCAGGGTCTACAGTCAATCACGGACTACAAAAAGAAAACCAGCCCCGTCGCGGACCACGATGTCCTGCTCCCAGACAAACTAAACAACTTCTTTGCTCGCTTTGAGGACAATACAGTGCCACCGACACGGCCCGCTACCAAAACCTGCGGTCTCTCCTTCAATGCAGCCAACGTGAGGAAAACATTTAAATGTGTTAACCCTCGCAAGGCTGCCGGCCCAGATGGCATCCCTGGCCGTGTCCTCAGAGCATGCGCATACCAGCTGGCTGGTGTGTTATCGGACATATTTAATCAATCCTTATCACAGTCTGCTGTTCCCACATGCTTCAAGAGGGCCACCATTGTTCCTGTTCCCAGCTAAGGTAACTGAGCTAAATGACTATCGCCCCGTAGCACTCACTTCCGTCATCATGATGTGCTTTGAGAGACTAGTCAAGGATCATATCACCTCCATCCTACCTGACACCCTAGACCCACTCCAATTTGCTTACCGTCCCAATAGGTCCACAGATGACGCAATCGCAATTACACTGCCCTAACCCATCTGGACAAGAGGAATATCTATGTAAGAATGCTGTTCATCGACTACAGCTCAGCATTTAACACCATAGTACCCTCCAAACTCGTCATTAAGCTCGAAACCCTAGGTCTGGACTTCCTGACGGGCCGGCCCCAGGTGGTGAAGTTAGGAAACAACATCTCCACCCTGCCGGTCCTCAACACTGGGGCCCCACAAGGGTGCAATCTCAGCCCTCTCCTGTACTCCCTGTTTACCCATGACTGCGTGGCCAAGCACGCCTCCAACTCCATCAAGTTGGCAGACGACACTACAGTGGTAGGCTTGATTACCAACAACGACGAGACGGCCTACAGGGAGGATGTGACTCAATTGTCGAATACCTGTCCGCCAGTATCCTTACCGTGTGCCTGAGAGGCTGGTGGTAGCCCTCAAGGAAGAAGTCCACACCATGATAGAGATGGATGTTGTCGAGCCATCGTCAAGTGAATGGAGCAGCCCCATTGTCATTGTCCCAAAGAAGATGGCTCTTTGCGCGTCTGCATGGACTTCCGTAAGGTGAATGCCATCTCCCAGTTTGATGCCTACCCCATGCCCCGCATTGACAACTTCCTGGAGAGAATTGGTAGAGCTCATTACATCACCACATTGGATCTCTGCAAAGAGTACTGGCAGGTGCCCCTGGACGAACAATCCAAGGCCTACACTGTGTTCTGGACGCCGATGGGCCTGTTCCAGTTCAAGGTTAGGCCGTTTGGCCTTCATGGGGCCCATGCCGGCTTTCCAGAGGCTGATACACAAGGTCCTCCAGGACTGTGACGATTTGTATTCGACAATCGCAACAGCGCCTCTTCAACCTCAGGAGGCTGAAGAAATTCGGCTTGTCACCAAAAACACAATGCACAATCGAGAGCATCCTGTCGGGTTGTATCACCGCCTGGTACGGCAACTGCTCCGCCTACAAACAACCGTAAGGCTCTCCAGAGGGTAGTGAGGACTGCACAACGCATCACCGGGGGTAAACTACCTGCCCTTCAGGACACCTACACCACCCGATGTCACAGGAAGGCCAAAAAGAGCATCAAGGACAACAACCACCCGAGCCACTGCCTGTTCACCCTGCTAAAATCCAGAAGGCGAGGTTGAGAGACTGAAAAACAGCTTCTATCTCAAGGCCATCAGACTGTTAAACAGCCATCACTAATATTTAGTAGCTGCTGCTAACATACTGACTCAAATCTCTAGCCACTTTAAATAACTGAAAATTGGATGTAACAAATGTATCACTAGCCACTTTAAACAATGCCACTTATATAATGTTTACATATCCTACATTACTCATCTCATATGTGTTGTACTCTATACCATCTACTGCATCTTGCCGATGCTGTTCGGCCATCGCTCAACCATATATTTATATGTACATACTCGTATTCATTCCTTTACACTTGTATGTGTATGAGGTAGTTGTTGTGAAATTGTTAATTACTTGTTAAATACTACTGCATGGTCGGAACTAGAATCACAAGCATTTCGCTACACTCGCATTAACATCTGCTAACCATGTGTATGTGACAAATTTGATTTGATTTACCCCATTCTTCCACCAAGGCACCTGCAAATTCCCGGACATTTCTGGGGGGGGAATGGCCTAGTCCTCACCAACGGGTCCCAGACGCGCTCAATGGGATTGAGATGTGGGCTCTTCGCTGGCCATGGCAGAACACTGACATTCCTGTCTTGCAGGAAATCACGCACAGAATGAGCAGTATGGCTGGTGGCATTGTCATGCTGGAGGGCCATGTCAGGATGAGCCTGCAGGAAGGGTACCACATAAGGGAGGAGGATATCTTCCCTGTAACGCACAGCTTTGAGATTGCCTGCAATGACAACAAGCTCAGTCCGATGATGCTGTGACACACCACCCCAGACCATGACGGACCCTCCACCTCCAAATCGATCCCGCTCCAGAGTACAGGCCTCGGTGTAACGCTCATTCCTTTGATGATAAACGCAAATCCAACCATCACCCCTGGTGAGACCAAACCGCGCCTCGTCAGTGAAGAGCACTTTTTGACAGTCCTGTCTGGTCCAACAACGGTGGATTTGTGCCCATAGGTGACGTTGTTGCCGGTGAGGACCTGCCTTACAACAGGCCTACAAGCCCTCAGTCCAGCCTCTCTCAGCCTATTGCGGACAGTCTGAGCACTGATGGAGGGATTGTGCGTTCTGGTGTAACTCGGGCAGTTGTTGTTGCCTTCCTGTACCTGTCCCGCAGGTGTGATGTTCGGATGTACCGATCCTGTGCAGGTGTTGTTACACGTGATCTGCCACTGCGAGGACGATCAGCTGTCCATCCTGTCTCCCTGTAGCGCTGTCTTAGGCGTCTCACAGTACGGACATTGCAATTTATTGCCCTGGCCTTGTCTGCCGTCCTCATGCCTCCTTGCAGCATGCCTAAGGCACGTTCACGCAGATGAGCAGGGACCCTGGGCATCTTTCTTTTGGTGTTTTTCAGAGTCAGTAGAAAGGCCTCTCTAGTGTCCTAAGTTTTCATAACTGTGACCTTAATTGCCTACTGTCTGTAAGCTGTTAGTGTCTTAACGACCATTCCACAGTTGCATGTTCATTAATTGTTCATGGTTCATTGAACAAGCATGGGAAACAGTGTTTAAACCCTTTACAATGAAGATCTGTGAAGTTATTTTTACGAATTTTCTTTGAAAGACAGGGTCCTGAAAAGCACTGGCGGTTCTGGGGGCCAGGGGGCCAGTGCCCTGTGACAACAATTTTGGACCCCCTTGTGGCCCCCCTAAATGTGGAGTATGAAATAATTTTTGCATAACAAATTTTTGCTATCGTTCTTTTTTTACATCCGTTATTAGACAGTGGCAACGCGGAACACTAATTAAACCCACACATTTACTAGAGGGACATGGTCTTTTGCCTACTAATGCCTGCAATGAAGTGAAGAAAACGATATGACAACAATAACGTCTAATGTAACTGGCCCCTCTAACAGTACAACTGGCCCCAGCTTGGCCCCCCCAGTTGAAAGGGTCTAGAACCTCCACTGCTGAAAAGGGGCCGTTTCCTTTTTTTGCTGAGTTTAGGTTGTGTTCATTAGGTACCAAATGGAAGAAAACAAACGGAAACAGGGAGGGATTACCTGAACGTGTTTAATAAGAAAAGCTTGTTTTGGTTTTCCGTTGCATAATGTTTTGCTATGGTGTGCCCTAATAATTTGTTACTTAATATTTGTGTGTTCCTCGTAGTCACAAGCTGGCCGATGGAAAGACCCGGAAGGTGATGGGCCGAGAGGAGTTCAGACTGCTGCACTACGCTGGCGAGGTCAACTACAACGTCAACGGTGTGTGTGTGTGTGTGTGTGTGTGTATGGAGCAGCAGGATCAATTGTTAGGGGGAAATGAGAGTGAGATCACCGGAGGGCGAGGAAGGATGTTCTGTGCTCAGGTCTTTACGTTTGTCCTTGGATGTTCCTGTACTTCTTGTAGTGGTCTGTTACTGTGTGTGTAATCATTTGTATCCCCAAACCATATTGGGAGTGCCTGTTCTCTTACTCTCCCTCTTCCCCCTCTAGGCTTTCTGGACAAGAACAATGACCTCCTCTTCAGGAACTTGAAAGAGGTGAGAGAGAGTTCAGGACAATGGGGAAATTATTTAGATAGATGGATGATATCATTGGAAAATAGACTAGTCTCTAAGATTATGTTGTGTCACGGTGTGGTAGACTCTCTCTCGGTCGGTGTGTGTGTGTGTGAAGAGCAGTGTGGTAGTTCTAGTCGTAGTGAGTTGTACTCATTCTCTGTGTTGTCCCTCCACAGGTCATGTGTATGTCTGATAATAAGATTCTGACCCAGTGCTTTGACCGGGCGGAGCTGAAGGACAGCAAGAGACCGGAGACGGTGAGAACAGCCATTACCCTGTAGTACCACGCAGAGGGCAAAGGTCATACAATGTATCCCAACGCATATACCGATAAACAATCACCCATATATACATGTCCTGTCTCATACACACTTACAAACAGCCACTTGTTTATTCTCTGTGGATCTTCCTTCCTCCACTCGGTGGGGTCGAGTGAGTGACAGGGGAATCTCTGCTCCCCACTCACACACCCAGGAATGCCCTGACACTTGGTTGCCCTCCACACACACGGTGGTCGAGGGTGCGCGGGTCGCTGGTGTCGAGTCCGTTGACTGTTTGTGTGCATTGTTGACAACACATTCTTTCTCTGGCCCTGCCCCCAACTCTGTCACTGCCTGGGCAATGTGACCTGCACACTGGGACCTGTGTTCTGTCCAGTCTCAGCCTCAGTCTGGCCAGCAGCCGTCCTCTCTGCTCCTCTCCTCTTTCTGCTCCTCTACATCCCTCGCTCGGTGCTCACTCTTTCTCCTTTCCCTCCGTCTCTGCCTAAAGGCAGCGACCCAGTTCAAGACCAGCCTGGCGAAGTTAATGGAGATCCTGATGTCCAAGGAGCCGTCGTACGTGCGCTGCATCAAGCCCAACGATGCCAAGCAAGCAGGTAGGAAGGAACCGATGCCTTGCTCGTGCCGTGCTGTCAACAGGGTCGTATTCATTAGGGCACAACCAGAGCAAAATGTTTCAAAACGTTGTTTAACAGCAAACGAAAATGAGCTTTTCTGATTGGTTGTGGTAGACTCTCCTTGCTTCAGTACCTTTGCCTTCGTTTGGTGCCGAATGAATACAGTGTTTCCCCCTATATGCATTTAGCAGTGGCGCACCGCTGCTGCTAAATCGTGGCCGCCCTTGCAGAAATATATATCAATACATTTCTTTCGGGATGTTAAAATGCTTTCAGTGTAAACTTAAACAACTAAAACCAGATATAAAGTATGTTGAAAATATAATGGAGCAATATATTTTTTAAATAAGATAATCTCTGAGAACTAACAATCACCAAAATAAAAACTAGACAGTTGGAGAATCAAAAAATTCTTAAAATGGCATGGTGTGGGAGCCCCCATTTAGATTTTGTTATGTTTAAGTAGTTAGCATAAGAACACGGCATAAGCCATTGCAGGAAATTCGCTTTGAAACTGCAATTTTTCTCTCAGCCCCATTGACAAAATATGTAGAATTGCAGGAAATTAGCTTTAAAACTGTGAAATGGTCTCTCAGCCGTTAACTCTGCTATCACACTTTGGTTTTCTGTGCCAGTTCTAGATCAGTTTTTCTAACATATTGTCTGTCTTGTATCTACGATTCTTAAATCTGACCATCCGTTTTGATTGTGTTCAGTAACATCAATGGCAGCACTGTACTTCACGCTGCGTTTCTCAGGATATCGAGCTGCCCTTTGTCAGATGGCCTTCTGTGTCATTCCTACTGTTGCCATTTCTCCCCCTCACTCCTACCCTACTTATTGTCCATTGTCTACTTTTCTGGGAATAAGTCGGATCAATTGTGTTTTATTTCTTTTATTTGCATAAGCATCACACGTTACTGCTCCAGTAGGCTAACAATTGTAACAACAAACCATTCAACAGAAACAAAAACAGAACATGTCAATAACAATGTATTGCAATCTCACCAGTGATGTACTAACTCAGGCTGTGGTTTCTCTCTCTCTCTCTCAGGACGGTTCGACGAGGTTCTCATCAGGCATCAGGTGAAGTACCTGGGTCTGATGGAGAACCTCCGCGTGAGGAGAGCTGGCTTTGCCTACCGCCGCCACTATGAGACCTTCCTCCAGAGGTGACTATGGTTCAGAGCTAGTCCTGCCTGGCTCGGAGCTAGTCCTGCCTGGCTCGGAGCTAGTCCTGCCTCTATCAGGCTTGAATGTAGTTCCCTGGCAATATAGGTTTATTCTATGGCAGATTCTTGAATTATGTTATAAAATCAATACACCTGCAAGTGATTAGTCAATCTCCACAACTATTCAAAGTTAGTGATATAACCTAAATTGAATATTTTTCATATAATATACCAGTGTGTGTGTATTGTTTTGTCCGTCCCTGCCAGGTATAAGTCCCTGTGCCCGGAGACCTGGCCTAGCTGGCAGGGCAAGCTGGCTGACGGAGTCTCCACACTGGTCAAACACCTGGGTTACAAACCTGAGGAGTACAAGCTGGGCAGGTGAGACCCTTATCCAGTGAAAACAGTCAAGGCGGTACGCAAACACACAGATGCAGACACACACACACACACACGTGTTAATTCTAGTGACATACATGTATCTCCCATTAGTTTATCTACATCCCATCTCCCTAACGAGTTCAGTGTGCACTTAGTGTTGATCTAATCCCATAACTTAAGTGACCAAAGTCAATTATCTCGTCAGGGCTGAACTAAACCCCCCCGGTGCTGAACACGCTCTGACTGCCCCTGTGTGTTGTTTAAAGGCACACTGCCAGCTTAGTGGACCTCCGTTTGCTTTACAGATCCAAAATCTTCATCCGTTTTCCAAAGACCCTGTTCGCCACAGAGGACGCGCTAGAAACGAGGAAACACAGCCTTGGTGAGAGAGAGAGAGTCACGTATCACATGGTCTTAGTTGACTCCCATCACCTGCTGTCTGTCTGGACTGTAGTCTCTCCTCAAAGATACAGGAAGTAGAGTATCTGAACACTCTGAACATCTTTTGTCTCTCTCTCTTCAGCCAGCAAACTGCAGGCATCCTGGAAGGGCTACAGCCAGAAGACCAAATACCGCAAACTCAGGTCATCAGGTAGGGCGGCTTCTCTTCTCTTAACCCCTAGGTCTATAGGCCCATGTGGCATCAAGCATATAGTTCCTCTATATTCACCGTGCATGTATATTCGATTCCGCTTGTCTTGTTCAGTTGGATGTTGTATTAAGCGTCTCAGAGTAGGAAAGCTGACTTCGGAGCAGTTATTTCTTTAGATCACAACTCTTTGACAGAAGGGATTTCTTTAGATCATTGCTTTGACAGAAGGGACCTGATCCTAAATCAGCACTGCTTCTCTGAGACGCTTGATACATACGGGCCTAGGTCTCGATTCTCCAATGGATCTCAATGAACTTTGTTAAATAATAAGTAGATTCATAAATTGTGTGTCCTTTTCCAGCGGTGGTGGTCCAGGCCTGGTGGAAGGGCATCCTGGCCTGTAGGAGGGCACAACGTAGAAGGCAGGCCGCCAGCACCATCCGCAGGTGGGGCTCTACTGGACACAATATTTATTTAACTAGGATGGTGAAAGAAGGTTCATGAATATTCATTAGATTTCCCCATTGTCAGTGGTGTAAAGTACTTTAGTAAAAATACTTAAGTACTAAAGTCGTTTTTTGAGGTATCTGTACTTTACTTGACTATTTATATTTTTGACAACATTTCCTGAAGAAAATAATGTACTTTTTACTCCATACATTTTCTCTGACACCCAAAAGTACTTGTTACATTTTGAATGCTTAGCAGGACAGGAAAATTGTGTCATGTCGTTTGCTTAATATAACACATTTTAAGTTATTTATACTTTAATTTTGATACTTAAGTACATTTTAAAACCAAATACTTTTACTCAAGTAGTATTTTACTGGGTGACTTTTACTTGAGTCATTTTTTTTAAAGTGTCTTTAATTTATCCCCCACTGCCCATTGTGACACTGCTTTCGGCTTAATGGGCTCCCTTGGATTACTGAAGTTATACCAGTTCTACTCATATGGAGAAACTTGTGGAAAGCGTTTACCTAGACAATACCATAGACAATATCCACACATGTTTTGGACACCTATGATATTTGCAGTATTGTGTGGATGTATAGAAGTTCTAATCAAGTTGTTGATTAATGTGTGCAGGAGTGTTTACAAAGCTCTCTCTCTGTTTCTGTCTCTCCCTGTCTTTCTCTCTCGGCCTGCCTGTCTCTCGCTCAGGTTCATCAAGGGCTTCATCTACCGCCATAATGAGCGTTGTCCTGAGAATGAGTACTTCCTGGACTATGTGCGCTACTCCTTCCTAATGAAGCTGCGCAGGAACCTCCCCAAGACAGTCCTGGACAAGAGCTGGCCCACGCCCCCGACCGCCCTCATTGAGGTAACACAGCTTTACACTGTGTAAAGTTGCACTCAGGCACGTGCCACGTCTTTCTCTGGGGACAAGCAATGTTCATGACACAAACTGTTCACACCCCTCTTGTTGGTGGAGAGAACATTTTGCAGGTTTAATGCTTATTTCTTGCCATTCTATACATTTTGCTATGTCTAATGTATATTCATGTGATATTTGACTGACTCAATCATTAAAACAAAATATATGGGCAAAGAAAACCTAGCTAAAAAAAACGCTAGCTGACATGGGTTAGTTGATCTGGATATTTCTTACAAGTTATAAATAGCTCGCTGAGGTATGCAATGACTGACATGACAAGAGGAAAACTGATAATGTACTACCCAATTTCTAAATTGAAAGCAGGACTGATAGACATATTTTTTTTGGGGGAAGGACCCCGCACCCAACAGTTTGGGAACCACTGATGTAGGCTACATTGAAATTGTCTGAATTGAGCCATTTTTCTTGATGACATGTTTGAGTACTTAAAATGGTACGTGACAAGTCATTTCTCCGTCCAATAGGCGTCGGAACAGCTACGTAAACTGTACATGCAGAACATGGTGTGGGGCTACTGCAAGAGGATCAACCCAGAGTGGAAACTCCAGGTAAACAGGATACGATAGTATAGTAGTACATTTGATATCTTTCAAATGTATGCCTATTCATAGCTCTTCATCAATATGCAGAGTTCAGAACTTCAAAGACTGTCAGTGTGGAGTGGTCTTCTCCTACTTCAACATTATCTATTCTCTCTCTGTCCGTCAATGAAGTTGGAGCAGAAAATGGTGGCCAGTGAGATCTTCAAAAACAAGAAGGACAACTACCCCCAAAGTGTCCCAAAGCTCTTTGTGGGCACAAGACTCAGTAAGTGCCTTGATAAACACAGACATGCACATGCATGCACTCACGTGCACACACATTATACACACTTCCTGTGCCTCTCTCTCTCTCTCAGATGGAGAGGAGATTAACCCCAAGGTGTTGCAGTCACTTGGCAGTGAGAAGATGAAGGTTAGTACAGTACTAGTGTGTTAATATGGCCATTCAATTCTACTTGAGATTTATGTAGGGTTGGATATTTGTCTTAATATATAGTCAATGCAGTATATTAATGTGGTAAGCATGGCTAGCCTATTTAGTGCCGCTGCCTACAGCTCAAATGTTTTGAATCCAGCCCACTGCCTTTGACACACCTTCTGTGTATCTTTCCCACTTTCCTCTGTCCAATAAAATACAAAATCCTTAAAGATATATTACAACCCCCGCTAATTATGTCCCCTTCCCACTCCTCAGTATGCAGTCCCAGTGACCAAGTACGACAGGAAAGGCTACAAGGCGCGACCAAGGCAGCTGCTGCTCACCTCCAACAGTGCCGTCATCGTGGAGGAGGCCAAGCTCAAGCAGCGCATCGACTACACCGCCCTCAAAGGTCAGCGGTCACAGGGTCCGGGGGAGAGGATGGGCTGGGGTCAATAGCGTTTTTGTTTACTTCTTAAATTGAATGAATTGAAATGGAATTGTTTTCTGGGGTCCTTAGAGGCCACGCTGAATTGGTCTGAGTGATGCTCATAGTTCTACCATTGACCATTTCTCTTCCCTGTCTGTCTGTCCGCAGGCATTTCAGTCAGCTCTCTCAGTGATGGCGTCTTCGTACTGCATGTTCCCACTGAAGACAAAAAACAGAAGGTGAGGCTGACCTCAGCTCTATCTTACATGGCCATAACCCCATTACACACCGGCTATTACATACTTAACCGATGCCTGTTAGGTGAAGTAGCCTGATCCCAGATCTGTTTGTGCTGTCTTGCCAACACATATTGACATTGTCACGCCAAACACAAATCGACCTGGGACCTGCTAGTAGTGAAGATGGAGTTCTGTAACTCCTCTCCTGTCTCCTCTGGTCTGTAGGGAGATGTGGTGCTTCAGAGTGACCACATCATCGAGACCCTGACCAAAGTGGCCATCTGTGCCGACAAGGTCAACAGCATCAACATCAACCAGGGAAGGTGAGTTGTTGCGCTGACACAGGCCGCGGTCGGATTGTTGGATAGTCCGTGTGTAGATACTGATACCCGCAACTAGATAAGCCATATACCGTGTTAATCAGCGGAACGTCGGCTTTCTTTGAAAAATAGCTGTACGTTCCTAACATTTACAGTTCAGATTTTATTAATATAAATATATAACACGCACTTTTGACGCACGGGTTCGTCAATCGACATTAAGGGGTTAAAAGGGCTTACAGGGAATACTTCCATCAGTTGTCAGGACCTTAATTCATAGACACCAGTGATACATCACCATCTGCAATCTGATTAGTTTCATTTGAGATCATTTTGTTTGGGGGGGCTGTAAATGTACTGCACCTCATCTTTCTCTCTCTCTCTCCCAGTATAACTTTCACGATGGGCCAAGGTAAAGAAGGGATCATAGACTTCACCTCTGGCTCTGAGCTGCTGGTTGCCAAGGCGAAGAATGGCCACCTCTCAGTGGTGAGTCGGAATAACGGAGGGATATAAAGCATCAGTCCTCCCCTACAGGACTAATACAGTAGGTTGGAACATCAATACTGCATGATTGGAGTCGGGGTTGATTGATTCATTATTGGGAGTCCTGACCTAGTATTTATATAAGCTAACTGTACTTTACCTTTTAAGCTGGTTGTGTGAAGTATACAACATACTGTAGGACATGATTGTTTTGTTAATGCCCCCTGTAAAACTGTACATTGATTTTCATTGTAGGTTTATCTCAAGTAGAGGCCATTTGTTCTGCGTGTTTGATTAAAGTTATCTTTACAATCTAATCAATGATTGATTGATTGAAGTTAACTTCTTTGTAATGGTTACCTCTGATGTCTTCCCTGAACTGTTTCAGACTGCCCCTCGACTGAACTCAAGATGATAGCAATGACTGATCATCTGACCACGCCAAGGAAGTCCTTCCTGGAATACGTTCCTATTCACCAATCACAACCGCAGACCAGGCTCTGCCTAAGCCAATCAAATGCCAGCTCTCGCTACATGAACGGCATGTGCTTCCAATTAAGAAAAAGTCCAGCGAAACTAATTGATATTTATGTTTATATATTTTTGGGATTAATACTTGTTGTTATTTGAATATTATGATTTTATATATGAAGCCAATGAATAACAATGTTTTGGTGCATTTTTTTTCCCTGCACTACTTATGTCTGTCTTGCTTAATTTGGGAACATGACCAAGCAATCAATGAGGGTGTATTGGGTCTCCTTTGCTTTTGCTCTCCGTTGTTCTTTTTTCACAAAATTTTCTCTGTTCAGCAATGTAGACTTTACACCCTCTCTGATACTACTCTTTTAACTGTTTGGGGCAGAAGATTTTGTTAAAGTGGAGATGCAGTACATGATGGTATGTAGTCTAGGTTTGTTATAAACTATCGAGGAGCAGGGAGTTTGGTAGAGAAGTTTATAAGAATAGTTGTTTTTTCAAACTTGTCAACTCGGACACAATACCCTGGAGGTTTTTGAAACCGAAGGGATATCAACAGAGAAGTCATGAATATCCAGAATATATTTGGTCTGTGCTGTGCCATAGATCACTAAATCATTCTCTGATGTAGATATCATGTAGCCCAAATGAAAGCGTAAACCAAAGCATTTTGGTGAGCAGAATGTTAAATTAGATTTTATAATAGATTTATAATTGAAACACCATAGTGAATGGTCTTTACGCTATATAAGAGATAAAGAAAGTGAGAAAGAAATTAGGAAAAAGGCGTGAGAATGAAAATGGGGGGGGGATAGAGAACGGTTTTGTCTTTCCGTTTATCGCTTGTTTGTTCCCAGCAATTGTGCCTTTCTCCTTTTACTAAGTTATTGTTATTGGATTATTTATGTCAATACACCAATTAAACAATGACACTTTGGGGATGATGTTGAGTCCACTGTTAGAGACCGATATGTCTCGTATACCCTCAGGATGGCCTAGAAAAAGACTTCAGAGAAAGACAAAAGCATGCTGTACACGTACACACACCGACACACACATTTCACTCCCAAGTTAAACCTGTAGTGTAAAAGCTTTTTGGAAACATGTTATGATCCATTTGCTTTCCATTGTGTCAAGTTCCCAGGCTTCCATTTCCCTACTCTGGCTATGTGTAGCAGCTCGTCAGGATATAGTAGCATTCAGAACAACGTTCATTTATTATTTTACCACAATTACTTTACTGATGAGGTTTTTTGTGCTAGCTTTGTGACGGGGGACAACGCTAAAGACGAATGCACAAAAATGTTCAGTGTTAGACTATAATACAGCCAAACTGATACTGGCGTATCAACAACATACAGCCTAGCCCTCTCAACATGCTGTTATTGTTTTGATTGGCACTTCCAGACCCAGGTCTTCAAGAGCGATGAGGCCCTATGCACAGCATTCAAGTATTTTCCTGGTGTTTAATACCTACATCATAGGACACACTCATAGCCAAGGGTGTTCTTCACAGAAAGCACATGGATCAATGGTAACATCCTTAGGAACATTTAGCAATCTTTGTAACAAACCAGAGGTCTATTGGTATGACCCACGTGAGTGACACTACAGTTCATAGATTTAATCTACGCACCTCTCCCCAGCTGAGACTTTCTGAGCTACGTTTCGCTCTTCACATTTCTGTGCTGCTGCTTCTTTGCATTGCCTCTTGAGTGCCCCTCCCATCCTCTTCCCTCTATGACCCAGCCTCTGAACTGTGTACAGCTGACAACCCAATGAATGAACGGTAAGACCGGTGCGATATGCCTAAATAAAGGTTTGCTACTGCACTGACACTAGACAAAGAAGCAATAGTGGATGTAATGTCTGTTAATTGTCTATGATTATATGTCAATTAAAGTGTTATTATTTTCCTGGTTGGAGATGTTTGGTTAGCCTGGTCCCAGATTGGTTTGTGCTGTCTTGCCAATTCCAATGCCAGACGGCACAAACAGATCTGGGACCAGACTATTGTGTTCTGTGCACTAATAACAAATTTGAGCCAAGTGAGGATTTGTAAAAGTGTAACATGCATTTTGTCTTGTTCAAAAACTTTGTTGCAAATGTGCCTTGAGTTTAATAGAAGTACAACCAATTTTGTATGAAATTCAGTGACAAATACCTCCTTGACGATGTCACTTATTCCAGAGTAAAGAAAGTGTGTATATATATATATATATATATATATACCCAGAAATCTGATTCCTCCTTTTAAAATGTCATAAAGCTTCTCTGTAAAGCCTGTCTCAAACCAAATCCTATGTTGAATCATTTACAATACACAAGTTATCAGTCCTGAGTTACTGTACGCATGATCATGTAGAATTAGACCAACCCACTAAAGATAAAAATGTCAAAATAAACGTATTGATTCTGTCTGGGTCCTTCATTACAAACGTACTTCCTTGGTAATTTGGGGCATTTTAAACGGGACAGTTCACCCCAATTACGAAATGACATTGGTTTCCTTACCGTGTAAGCAGTCAATGGACAAGGTATAACAGCAATCCATGAGTTGGTTTTGCTAATATGGGTACCAGTGACTTGCATTGGATTGTGCCTCAAATGCTAAAAAGTTAAACCATTTTAAACGGTGACCAGGTGCACAACCAAAGCGTGGCTTGCTGTCATACCTTGTCCCTAGACTGCTTACAGAGTAAGGAAACTAATGTCATTTTCTAATTTGGGTGAACTATCCATTTAAGTGTATTTGATAGAAACCTAATCAGAAGTTCAATGTTTTGATTAAATCCAAACTCTGGACAGAATATGCAGACTTTTCTGGCACATCAGAAATTTACCCTAACTAGATTATGCAAGTAAAGTTAGGCTTACTCTGATTTTTACTGTGCAGTCTTTATAGTCTCAAGCCAGAACAGCTAAAAAGTACCATCTTACAACATGTTGAAATGGGGTTTTGATCTCAAGGGACTGTACGAAGTGATGCAATCCCCTGCTGTGATGAGGAACTTGACATAATTTCTAGTCTTGAGTTTGAATAGTCTCTCTGCTCTATCGGTGTATAAAAACCAAAAACACCAGGCTTTAATCATAGTTTTGAACTGTTATTTAAAAATGTGGCATCGGCAGTCAATCAATGTTCACTTATAGGCTAGCTATATCAGTGGTTCATCATTTGGGAAAGTTTTCAAGTCTTTTGTTGTTAGTTTCACTTTCAAAATGGAGGGGTAAGTTGCTTTTTAGTAATCATTTTACATTTATGTCCGGACTCTTTATTTTTTTTACATTCATTTTACACTTTGACGCCTTAATGTCACTAGCGCCATGCCTTTTATTGTAATAATCATATAATTACACGTTATAAGTTATCTTGTAATCTTAGTGGCAAAGTAGGTTATTATGGAATCTTGCTTTGTTTTGGGAAGCCCAATATCACATCATAAAAAGAATATATAGATGCTATTTATTTTCTATACATGTTGACTTAATAACTAGAATAGAATAACATAATTCAATAACATACAGTAACATTTATAGTTGACAAGTTTGGTTTATAGCCTAAGCTACAATGTCACATGATTCTTTTTAGGCTTACATCAAGTTTTGAAGTCATAATAATTGCATTTCTTAATGATATTTCCTGTTTTAGGCCATGGCTGAAATGACAATTGCGACTATGTGGACCTGTATTGTGCTGTTTCATGCTGAAAACAATGCCTCAATTTACGGAAAGAAAAGAGAAAGAAGACCTTCCCCCCACTTATTAAAACCACTTCCATATTCAAACCACTTCGCTTGTGAGTCTTGTGTGTTATTGAATAAGTGGACAAGATACAAATATATTCTGTTAAACCAGTCACCGCAAGAGTGAGTCTCCCCAGTCCCCACAATGGCGGTGGGGCCATGCAGTATAGCACTACAGGAGCGTCGTGTGCAACTGGTGGAGAGCTGGAGCCATAATGTCACCCACCTCCAGGAGCTTCTTTACCAGGTAGGGGCTCTTACTGAGGAGGACCTCAGCCTGGTGAGAGGGGGGAGGTCGCCTGGGGGTGAGGGACTCCATGAGGAATCTGCTGGATGTGTTACACGGGCGTGGAGAGGAAGCCTGTCGAGCCTTCTTTCATGTTCTACAGTCACAGAGAGCCAACAAGGAGTCTGAGTCTATGGTGGCAGCTATCCCACCTGAGGGCTCTGGACCAAGCAGCAGTGGCTCTGGTCCAACCAACATGCAGGAGTACTTGAGGAAACACAAGGACATATTAGGCAGGCAGCACAGTCCTGTTGATTACCTTAGTATCAGGACTATTAGGTGTAGTAGTTCAGAGAGTAGTGATGAGTCTTGTTCCTTTACAGATATCACATTGTCCAGGTGCGTGGGCTACACTGTTCCCCTGCAGTACCACCAGCACGAGGCAGCCATGGTGGGTGACGCCTTCCGGAGCCAGGACCAGGTCTGTACCTTTCAAGATGTCTGCCAGAGTCTGCTGTCTGTTCCAGGAGAGGACGTGAGTCTGCTCTCGGGGGTGGCCGGCAGTGGGAAGACCACGGTGGTGAGACGGCTGGTTCATGAGTGGGCAAGGGACTCTGGATCCCAAAAGATAGTCCTGTCCCTATCCTTCAGAGAGCTCAATCTGCTCAGTGAGCCTCAGAGCCTGCAGGAGCTTCTCCTGGTGCACTACAGCCACCTCAAACATGTTCTGCCCTGGGTCATTGACTCCCAACCTGGCTGGATCCTACTCATCTTGGACGGGCTCGATGAGTTCCGCTTCCCCCTGGAATTTGAGCGGAGCCCCAAGTGCTCGGACCCAGAGCGGAGGCTGGGCATGGGGGAGATGGTGGTGAACCTGATCAAGGGTCACCTCCTCCCCGGTATCTCCATCCTGGTCACTTCGCGGCCCCACGCCGTCTCCAAGGTCCCTCCCCTGCTGGTGACCCAGCTCTACAGCATCCTGGGCTTCTCTAAAGACCAGCAGAGGCACTACTTTGAGCAGAGCTGCAGCTCTCCCCTGGTGGCCTCTGCCGTGTGGGGCTACGTTTCCTCCTTCCAGCCCCTCCAGCTCATGTGTCGTATACCAGCCTTCTGCTGGATCGTCTCCACTGCCCTGCGTGACGGAGCCCCCTGTTGCCTTAGCCAAGTCACCACCACCACTCTGCCCAGTACAGCTAGGACAGCGCCATCAGGCTCCAGTGATACCTCCACCACCACCAACAGGGCTGAAGAAGCCACTCCAACCCCCTCCACTTTCTCCTCCACTATTCCCAGGGTGATGTTAATGAGCGCCCATGTCAAGCCCATCACCATCACAGAGATCTACTGTTGCTTTCTCAAGTCCATCCTGGTGTTCCACGGAGAGGGCCACAGTCAAGAAGGCTGCAGCCCGCAGCGTCTCCAGGAGGCCCCACGGATCCTACAGGAGATGCGGCCCACGCTGAGAGCCATGGGAGCCCTTGCCTTCAAGGGCCTGCTGGAGCGACGCTTCCTCTTCGACCAGGCTGATCTGAGCTCTTTCTCCCTGGACTGCAGTGGGCTGTCCAAGGCATTCCTGGTGGAGATCCTCAGAGAGGACCGGGCCTCGCTCACCTGCCAGAGGAGCTTCCACTTCATCCACACCAGTGTACAGGAGTTCCTGGCTGCTCTGTACTACGTCCTGCAGGCCCTCTCCGGCTCAGACCCGTTCTCAGGGCTCAAGTCAGCCGTTGGTGTAGCCCTGTTTCCAGTCGCCCTGCACAAAGTGTTAACCTCCACTGCTAATAAGCTGCTGAGGCCCAGACGGCTCCTGCGCAGATATGTCAAGAAGGCTTTCTCCTGGGGTGGACACCATCAGTCTGGTCACATGGACCTCTTCTGCAGGTAGGTCAAACAATGTGTACATACAAATACATATACAAATACATTGGCAAAAGTAGTGTTGTGTTTTGTCAGTCACATCATCCCATATTAACATTCAGAAAATGTCTATTTGTTAACTTATTTTTCTTCCTCCATTAATTGTACATTATTTTGCATTTATCTCCTTGGGTAGATTTGTATCTGGCTTATTGGTACCTCAAACCCGTGTCATCCTGGATGGACTATTCCGAGGCAGATCACAAATACTCCCATCACCCTCCTCCTCCTCTCTGTCCCTGCACTCTCCTCCTCCTCCTCCTCCTTCTCCTCCCACCCCTCCCTTTCTCCTGAGCCTGCTCCACTCCCAGCTCCAATGTGGCATACTGAGTCCAGAGAGGCAGGTTAACGTGTGCCACTGCCTGTACGAGGCCCAGGACCCAGGCCTGGCCCAGCGTCTACAAGACTGGCTGCAGGTCCTGGCCCAGCAACAGGTCCCAGACCAGTCTGGCCCAGCCAAGAGGGACTGGAGCGAGTTGGCCTTCCTGCTGCAGCTGATCCCAGACCTGCAGGATCTGAATCTGGAGGCCCAGGGGGCTGGACGCAGAGGGCCTGCGCAGACTGTTGCCTGTACTCCCTTTCTTCAGCACCCTCAGGTGGGCTAAGTCATGTGTAACACTTTAAATCAGGCTAATTCCAAACACAAAAAGGAAGTTATATATTGTTCAACTGTATTTGTTTCTTGATACATGAGAATGAAAACCCTGTGAATGAATCTCCTGTATTCTTTCCTCATAAAGGCTAGGACAGAATCCACTGGGTCCAGAGGGGGCAGTTGTGTTAGCCTGTGCCGTGTGCAGAGCCCAGACTGCCGTGTCGAGAGACTGTGGTGAGGACAGTATAAGGGCTAATTGAAGCAGAGAGAATAGTTGGATGGGATAAATGACATCACCACCTTGGATGGACTATACGGTCCAATAAAAAACACTCATTTTCCTTTTATGTTGCAAAGCAGTTTAAAACGTTTTCCATGGCATGCCCTAATGAACACGACCCTGTGTAATTGTTCTGGTTCCAGGGTGGTGGGGACAGGACTGGGTTGTAAGGGACTCAAGGTGCTTACAGAAGGACTGAAAGACAACCACACAGTGGTCGACCTCAGGTAACACAGGATATCAATGCTCTGGTAGGCTACAGGTAGTCAATAAAACTCATTATAAAGCAGTCTCTCACCAATCATTGTCTGCCATCATTCCATGGTTTAAGGATGGCCATCAATCACATTGGCGATGTGGGAGCGGGCTGTCTGGCGGATCTACTGCGGACCAATCATACACTTAAAGATATCAGGTGAAGATGAGAAAGCACTGCTATCAAAGATATCGTCCTTTGCGGTTATAAACAGCCTAGTTACACATCTGTGGTCAAGTTCTCTCATATTCTCATGTCAGTTCACACTAGGTAATTACAAGAATAAGGCCTTGATTCAAACAAACACAGATGTGCACTATCGCTGTACCTAGGTTGTTAATCTGTCTTGGATTGACCCTCGACCATAGGCTTTTTGACAAATCAATCAATATTTGCAACAGACTTGTTTTTGTGTTCCTCAGGCTCCGTGACAACCAGATTACTGATAAGGGAGCAGAACTCCTCCTGGAAGCACTGACTGAGAATACCACTCTGGAACATCTCTGGTCAGCAGTACACACACACACACCATGTACTGTATATGCTGTAATGAATACATTTCTTCTAGAACATTGAGGCATTCCAATTGTAATCTGGAGGTATGCGTCTGCAACCTTAACCTCTGTAATATAGCTTACTTAGCATTGATACTGTTATCTGCTCAATTTCCTGCTATTTGAACAAGATAGTCTTTTACATATGTTGACATTTCATTGTGACTTTGTCTCTTTGCTCAGGATGTTTGACAACAAGTTATCGAAGGAGGGAGTCCGAAAGCTGAAGGAGTTCGCCAGGAACACATCTCATCTGGACATCAAAGTGTGCATCTGATTTCATCTGCCTTTCCTATTGCTGATGATAGACTCCAAGTACTTTATCATTGGTGGATGGTGTGGTTGTTTATCATCTCTGTCATGTGGTACTTTTGCACATATACATGGTATGAAAGATGTTATTAGTGTTTCATTCTTATTTTTGTTCAAACAACTAAGAGTTTTACATTTGGTTGTCAGGTTGTATTGGTCAATGAATGTAGCAATAGGTCTACACGTTTTTTCAATAGTTTGCATTCTTTTGTGTCAGAAACGCCTCCAAGTAAAGAGCTTAAACGTTTAAACACTTCCATGGATGGCCAGCAGAGAGCAATATACCTGCATACACATTACCTACTGGAAGGCTAGGGTCCTAGTCTACTATGTGCAAATGAGATGATCATGTTCCCTCTCTAACAAAGTTGGGCATTAATGGTTAACAATAATCTGTTGGTACACAACTAAATTTCACTGCCTAAAATTAATATTGAAATGTATGAAGTTGAGGGTGAAAAAACGAAGTTGAGAGTATTTCTTTATTCTACCACAAGATGTCCCCCTCAATATACACTTTTCTGCAGTGTTTTCGTTTACATCCTTCCTAGTCTGGTCCATGGGGACATGCCGTTATCCTTTGTTTCCCAATATGTCAAGTTACCTGAATAATAATGCCATTTTTTTCCGATGCCCACTCTTTGCTTTTATTTAATGAGGGACAGTGCTACCATTACTACACATCTAATTCTATATTTTCTCACCTGTGAAGGTAGAAACTCATATTACCATTGTTATGCACTTTGGAAAAAGTTTGTAAAAAAAAAACTAAACCATTAAACAAGTCCGGTGTTTTTGTTTGATCTATAAATAGACTAGGAAATGTACAAACCTCAAAATGTAATTGAAAATAAAACAATACGTGCACCGGTCCTTATTTAAGTGAATGGTATTTACCCCCCCATTTAAGTTAATCGTATTTACGATAACCCCCACCCCACCCTGTCTTTTGTGTCAAAACATTAGCTGGCTGTTGTCACCAATTCATTATTTAATTTAATCATTTAAGTGCACTCTGATTGGTTTGCGCTCGTCTCTAGCTCAGGACCTGGCCAATGGAGACCCAGGCTTGTTTGTGCAGCTTTCGGTGCGAAAATAAAAGCAGGAATCTGCGTTGAAAAGAGAGCTGTAGATGCAAAGAAACAAAAGATTGAGTATAGTCTTAAGTCTACAGTTATATAGCTGTTATTTGTTGTTTTGAGAATAACAACTCTAGATTTTAAGACAAAGACAGAGTCCAGTCAGTGGAGAGGCAGGCGACCTTGTTCGTGGTTCCAGACACTCAGGTATGGTACCGCTCTTTAGGGATGCTCTACTGTTATTCTAAGGGGAGGAATCTGTAAATTCTCTACTTAGATTTTATTGAAAATTGATAACTGAAAAAAAGATATAAGCTATGTTACACTGAGTGTGCAGAAAAGCAACATTGTTTTTATTTTGTCATATCTTCGTAGCCGACCCTGAAATTATGTAGACTGATTATCCGAGACAAAACATGCAACAATGTTTTAATGGGAACTTATCTTAAAATGACAGTGTGTGTGTATAGGCTATCAAGGAAATATGAGTCAATTACACGGTGAATTTGATGTTGTTACATTATGTGTTTATTGTTGATTGCAGTGGTCGTTTTCCCTATAGCAACTTTACTGTTACATGATGTGTAGTCAACATGATTTCATAGGGGGTGATCATCCCAAGTATGTTTTTGTTTATGATGTTTTTCTTGAGTAGCCTATACACCGTCTCGAAATGTTACAATTATTATAGGGAAATAACAGCATGCAGTTGACTTATACAATGTATTTAAATGTCGACTTTTTTCACAGTGTCATGCTATCATGATTGTATTTGCTTCTCTACAGATTGAGTTTAAGAGTTTGGAATGGAATAATATCATAGTAAACAAAATACATGTTTAATGTCAATAGGGAAATGTGCGCTTTGCAACGAAGTACAGCCATATTAGGTAATACTGTCTTACTTGTGCGTCCATTAATTCATATTTTTAGTAATAACATTAACATTGCGGGGAAATGTGCAGCATGTTCATAGTGAAACCATTAAATGTCGTTGCTACCAAAACAGCACCAATAAAGGACATTGGGATTTTTGGAACTGCATGGAAGCTGTAGGCTAAGTGCAGCTTTGGTGCGTACGGTGAGACTAGTCCTATGCGCGGCGTGCTGTGTTTACGATACTGAACAGCTGAGCTTCATGCGAAAGAGATTGAGTGGGGGTGCAGGAGGAGGCTGAGGCGCGTTGAGACGGCTCATGATTTCAGTCCAGTTCAGACCAGTTTACAGAGCTGCTCATTTCCCGCACCATACTGTTATTGTTTAAGAACCTCATAAGGACCAGGCGAATGAAAATATAGACTTAACACACGTTGTCTATAGTACCGAGGACCTAACCTTCACACATATCGATAAAATAACTAACATATATAGGCAAATATGTAGTGAAAATAAAATTACAGTGAAATCAGGAGAAAATAATACGACCTCATGGACCAATATAAAATGCCATGCATGTCTAATAGTTAATTGGCCAGTGTGGGTTTGTGTTAATTAATAAAAGGTTTGCTGTTCATCGCTGGTCATACAGTTATTTGTGACTGAATTTGAAAAAAAATGTAGGCTACATTTCGTGATACGTAGGCATAGTAGAGGCATATTATCGTCATTATATATAACGTTACACTATTATCCCATAGGCATGTATTTACGTGCGGTGAAGATGGCGATGGGAACAAAAAGGAGATGTCATTGCTGAGAATCTCGCGCCGCACTGGTTCGAACCGGCTGGAACTTGCCCTCACGTGGACTCATTCTTGGTAGCTTTGTTAATATGCAGCCAATGGTAGAGGTCCAGAAAACTATCTGCCAATCAGAGGGAGCTAGGGCGGTGTTTTGGTACATTAGTAGGAGGGGTTTTGTGGTCCAGGCACGCTCCTGGAAGAGCTCAGCTGTTTTGTAATAGTGAAAAATTATTATCCTACAAGGACAAAAGACGAGGGATACCCACTGACTTAAAGATGGATAGCTTCGTCTTCTACTGTACACATACCATAATTAGCATAATGTACTATTATTTGCAATGGGAAATTCATGTTTTGCATCCTTCTATAGGTATATCCCCCTTATGTATAAGCTACCTCTGAAGTATCCCTCACCAACTCCTACACAGTTTAGTATAGTACGGATGTCAAACAACTACCAAATGTGTCTCTTCACACTCTTAGGCCTGGCCCTTACCATGTATCAACCTTATCTTCCAGGCCACCAGCCCTCCTTTGTTCTACGTGCCCTGTTGTGCCCCTCTTCTACCTGTGAAGATGGCACCCTCCCTGGCCACAGCCTTCTCCAGGCGCTGGTGGATGGCTGTGACTGCCGTCATAGAGAACCTGCTGTTCTCTGCTGTGCTGCTGGGCTGGGGCTCCCTGCTCATCATGCTCAAGTCTGAAGGCTTCTACTCCTACCTCTGCAGAGAACCTGGTAAGCCTGTGTAGCATGATGCACTACAATAGCCATAATGCTCTGTGTTATATATCCCGTTTTCTTTTCAATACAGGGAGTTGGGAAATGAAGACAAATGGTTGAATTTATACAGTATAACACTATTCAAGGTGCTCAAATATATTTTACATTGTAGACCATTTTTATTACAATGAATAAGAAACCCCAAAAAGGGAATACCATGATTAAATGTGTTATACCCGTGTTTTTACACAAGTATTGTACGTATGAAAATGATGGAAGGTTTTTGTTGCTTCAGTGAATGCTTGGTTTATGTCGCTTTAAATGCTTGTTTCATTGTGACATTTTACAACATTGTTTTTATGCCATTTTTTCTATATCTACTATTGCTGTCTCACTCAGCAAGTGAGACACGTGAATAGATATCACTTGGGCTTGGCAGGTCTGACAAATATTGAGTGTGTTTTAAGCAATCCTACTTCTTATACTTATTTAATTCAGCAACAAAAGGTGTTTCTATTTCACTACTGTGAGACATAGATGACTTTATGTGTCTGTGTAGTTTTAATTCAATCACGTTGGTTGGAATGGTCCAACACTTCAATAGTGCTCTTTAGAACAATACCGTAAGTTCTTTCATTTGGGGTTACAATAGAATGGTGTGATAGAATGTTCAGATCAACTGGATATTCTGTGGGCGAGGGTGGGATGAAGTGGTGGGGGTTTCTAATCCAATCACATTGTGCAGACTAATTGTATGAGCTTCCACTTCCATTTGACATGATCAGTTCCCCCATGAGGGTCAATGCAAACAAAACCAGGGCTACATTCTCAAAGAGTCACAGAGTAGGAGTGCTGAAAAGAAAAGGCGAACAGGCACCCGTTAACATTGACGGGGCTGTAGTGGAGTGGGTCGAGAGTTTCAAGTTCCTTGGTGTCCACATCACCAACGAACTAACATGGTCCAAACATACCAAGACAGTCGTGAAGAGGGCACGACAAAACCTTTTTTTTTTGTCGTGCCCTCCCTCCCAGGAGACTGAAAAGATTTGGCATGGGTACCCATATCCTCAAAAGGTTCTACAGCTGCACCATCAAGAGCATCCTGACCGGTTGCATCACCGCCTGGTATGGCGACTGCTCGGCATCTGACCGTAAGGCGATACAGAGGGTAGTGCGAATGGCCCAGTACATCACTGGGGCCAAGCTTCCTGCCATCCAGGACCTATATAATAGGCGATGTCAGAGGAAAGCCCATAAAATTGTCAGAGACTCCAGTCACCCAAGTTATAGACTGTTTTCTCTGCTACCGCATGGCAAGCGGTACCGGAGCGCCAAGTCTAAGACCAAAAGGCTCCTCAACAGCTTCTACCCCCAAGCCATAAGACTGCTGAACAATTCATCAAATCGACCCCCTCTCCTTTTTGTACACTGGCTGTTTGTTTGTTACCTATGCATAGTCACTTCCCCCCACCTACATGTACAGGTTACCTCAACTAGCCTGTACCGCCGCACACTGACTCGGTACCGGTGCCCCCTGTATATAGCCTGGTTATTGTTATTCTTATTGTGTTACTTTTGTTATTACTTTTTATTGGAGTCTACTTGGTAAATGTTTTCTTCTTCTTGAACTGCACTGTTGGTTAAGGGCTTGTAAGTCAGCATTTCACGGTAAAGTCTACACTTGCTGTATTCTGCGCATGTGACAAATAAAGTTTGATTTGATATAGGATCAGTTTCTCCTTTTAGATCATGAATACGATTACATACTCTGAAATGCTTTATGAGTACAGGCCCAGAACAACTGCTGCAGATGATTACCTAATTGGGGTTGTTGTACAGTTTTATTGATGATGTTGCCATAAAGGAGAGTGAATGGCCTTAAAAAAAAAACGCACCTATACAGCCTGGCTAGTGTTGAAAGTGTGTGAGAGGGATTGACTAGATCATTGGCCAAGACTATTGCGTTGTTTTCATCCCCGCCAAAGTTGAGCTTTGAGAAAAAAGAACACGTCAACAGCGGTCAGTCTGCTTAACAAGCCGACTAATGCAGCTTTAAATCAGAACTCTCTCTCTCTCTCTGTGTGTCTCTCTCTCTCTCTCTCTCTCTCTCTCTCTCTCTCTCTCTCTGCCTGGGACTTCTTTTTGTGGATCGGTTCTTATATCAACCAACCCACACTCTTTCCCTCTCGCTCTGTTCTCATGGTCTATGACTCATCTGTCCTCCTTTCATCTTTCAAACACACAGACACTTAGGGAGGCAGTGGGCCGGAAGTGGGCATGAGGGAGAGGGAGGGAGGGAGAGAAATATGTGTCATCACTGAGACCTTGAGATGATAGGACAAATAAAGCACATCATCATTAGGTAGGTCGTAACGTAATATCATTAAAACATGGCCTGTGATGGACTAGATCATATGATAATATTGATAGACCATGGCCTGTGATCGACTCGAGAGTCCTCTGATCATCTGCCACAGTGCTTTCTATTTGCCAGGCAGCATTTAACATGTGAATAGGCCTATTCGTTTATGCAAATCAGGTCAGTCTCGATACTCTTTCATCCTTTTCTTCTCTTATGTTTTAAAATATGAATGCGTTCAAAGGGCATCTGTTAAACAGATTGCTGAGAGTCCTTTATGTGTTTGGTGTCATGGTGACCTTAGTCCCCATATCGTTGGTTCCATTTAAAGGATCTGAGATTGGATAGTTGGCTGCTTCTGTTTTGGTTCCTCACCTATCTGCTAACGGGAAAGTGTGTGGTTAGGCTGACACTGTGAAGTGTGAGGCTCGCATTCCTCCTACATGCAACACCGTTGACTCCCAGTTCCTTCACCTCTCTCTCTCCGGCAGCTCCTGTATTTCATCACATAAACTAGCCTGTCACCGTGCCCCCATTGAGTTTATCTTGGTAGAGTATGTTAGTTTAACACTGTAAGGTGTGTACTGTTAACTTAGTTCGGTTTACACTCAGTTAAGCTAAGGCATGGTTCACTGACAACGTGGACAGAACATATTGCACAGGAAATATCAAGACTCTTGTTTTTGAGTCAGGTAGCCTAGTGGTTAGAGCGTTGGACTTGTAACTGAAAGGTTGCAAGACCGAATCCCCGAGCTGACAAGGTAAAAATCTGTCGTTCTGCCCCTGAACAAGGCAGTTAACCCACTGTTCCTAGGCCGTCATTGAAAATAAGAATTTGTTCTTAAACCTCTTAGGGAGCGGCAGCCGAGGTGTCGGTTTTGGAGAGTCTGGCGTGCCCCCCAAAAAATACCTGCCACTCAGGCCCAGAAACTAGGATATGCACATAATTAGTACTATTGGATAGGAAACACTCTGAAGTTTCTAAAACCGTTAAAATAATGTCTGTGAGTATAACAGAATTGATATAGCAGGCGAAAACCCGAGAAAAATCCATCCTGATTTGCAGTTTGTTTTTAGATGACCTTTTTCTCCTGGCTGCCTATGGGATTTGCTGTTATCTAGGACTTAGACTGCAGTACCTATGGCTTCCACTGGATGTCAACAGTCTTTAGACAGGGTTTCATGACATTAGGTTGAATTAGAAGCGAATAGAAGAAGAATTTAGACGTGGACCCAGGAAGTAAATAGAATGACATGCTGCTCACGGTCTCAAGGCGCTCTTTGTTTTTTTCCTTTCCTATCGTTCAGGTTATCATCCGCTTGAAATATTATAGTAAATATACATAAAAGGATACCTAAGGATACATTATAAATGATGTTTGATTTGTTTGGACAAAGTTGATAGGTATAGTTTGAACGCATACTCTTCACGGTTCAATGGGCGACTCGACGGTGGATTTTCTGAACATAACGCGCCAACCAAACAGAGATTTATGGATATAATAATTGACTTTTTCTAACAAAATAACCATTGGATGTCTTCCTTGGACACATGGGATGCCCTCAGCAGAAGTTCTTTGAAAGGTAAGTGATTTATTTTAGCTCTTATATGGGTTTTGTGTGACCCGCGCTGGATATGAATTTATGCTAATGTGGAAAATATATGAGGTGCTATCCTCAAACAATCAAATGTTGTGCTTTCGCCGTAAAGCCTTTTTAAAATCTGACAACGCTGTGATATTGCCAAGAATCAGAGCTTTTGATGACTATGCAACACTTGTATATTGATGAATGTTTAATAATTCAACTTTTGGATTTTGAATTTGGTGCCTTACATTTCACCGGGAACGGGGCGCTAGCGCCCCAGCGCTCCTTAATGATGCTTAATTAACTGACTTGCCCAGTTAAATAAAGGTAAAGAAATATTTTTTTTAAATTGTGTCCCTGTCTTTGCGGTGTTAGGGAGGACAGAGAGGACATTATCTGGAGTTGATGAATCTTCTGTCTGCTCACTGCTTTGAAATAGATAGAGCTTTAAATGCTGATGATGATTATGGAAAATACTGTCAGTTGGTTATCTCTGACTTCCTCCGATGAGTCAATGTGAGGAAATGCAGACATTCTACGCCGATGGCAACCATTTTCTAGCAACAAGGCTAGTCCGCTTGATTCTGTCAGTCATTTCCTTCTATCACTTATAAGTGATCGGGGTCAGACACATTGAGATTGACACAGCATCTATGGGCAGATAGAATGATTGATTAGTTGATTATTACACAAAGCAATGTTTTTTTTTTTACATGAGTAAGAAACACATCCATTTTCCCTTGATGGATGATCAGGTTAAAGATGACAAATATCACATTATATTCTTATTATGTTGGTGGCTGGACATTATGTTCTTATTATGTTGGTGGCTGGACATTATGTTCTTATTATGTTGGTGCTGTAATAATCTTGTTAGAGTGTGGCCTTAAGAGTCTGAATGTTCTTATTCAGACTAAATTACAAGGAAGATAGCTGCAGGCCCTAGCTAGATAAATGCGGAAAAACTTTTATTGTAATATTTTAGGTTAGGTGAACTGTAGTATCATAACAATAATGTCACAATCATTTTTGTTTCATATGATTTCAATGGAACTGGATGTTCTGCGAGTCATTAGAATCACGATGTAAACCATCAGAACAGAGAAGTGAACAGTGTTTTTTTTTGAAGGCGTGTTAAGGTAATTGTTGCGCTAACATACTGTTTGATCTGCATCGCTCAGGGCGCTTCCCTTATTGACTCAGCAGCAGTACAGGCTCACATTGTCTGGATTACCATCTAGCATTGACATTTAACCTACATCTTGTATAATACAGCCATGTCTACTCACAAACAACAACCTGCGTTTCAAGACTGCTTGAAAAACATCTAGTTACCAAAGGTTTTTGGAGAGGTTGTCCAGTCACATCACCTGAAAAAAAACACTGAAGAAATATCCGTATCCGTTTGTCTTACTCAATGCCTTACTAACTCCCCTAGGCCACTAAACATATATTTTTTTACGAGACTTGTCACTGTCAAGGCTGTCATCATAGTCTTTTGTTTTGTCTGTTTTGTCTGAGTTCAAGGGTGTTGTCTACAGTTATTTGTCTCTCCTCAACAACAACAGTAACCAGCCTCATAACCAAGCCACTGGTCTCCAGTCCTCATAACAAACAGTGCTATGAAGTATGAAAGATGGACATAAACGACTGATGATTTGAGTGCTCTGTCTCTATCCTCTTGGGGGTGCTAAGGGGGTTGTTACAGTATCTTTCACTGAGCTTTTTCTGTTTACCTGGCCTGTCCATTGCTCACACTGTCTCAGCAAGAGCCACACGAGCCACAAACGAAACACAAACATAAACGTGCCTTTGAGGTGGGTGACTTTTCAAGATATTTCCTCGGAAATCAATGGCCTCAAGTGAGGGAGGACGTTTCTTAGAACACTTGCGCAAGATATGTTGCAATCCAACCCCAAGCAAACCTATACGCTATCTTCACTCTCAGAAGGTTTTCATCATTCAGATGGTCGATAACGTTCTCCCAATAGGCACATTCTATCTAATCAAACTAGAATGTGAAGTTTTGGAAGGAACTTTGTTTCGTGATTGTTTCGTCTGTGGGTCTTCTGATCAAATTAACATGACTGTCTTTTCTGATCCTGTCTTGATAGTCTGATCATGCTTAATTTCTCTGCCAAAAACATCAGGAATCTCTTTTTAGTGTATGTTTTGATATCTACTGTGTATGCCGCAAAATCTATTTCCCTCTGGGATCATGAAGTTGAATTCGAAGGTTCCATAAAGTTCTCTTGTGCCTCCAGGTAACAGCACCAGTCAAAACCAGTCTGAGCCAGTCCTGGTTGGGGATGAAGAGGGGATCACCCAGAGCCCCATGGTGGAGGAGGAGTACCTCCAGATGAATGGCTGGCCCATCTGTAAGGACCAGGATGAGATGCTGAACTTGGCCTTCACCGTGGGCTCTTTCCTCCTCAGTGCCATCACCCTGCCCCTGGGCATTGTCATGGACAAGTATGGCCCCCGCAAGCTCCGGCTGCTCGGCAGGTAAGAGAACAGAGACAAGGTGGTATGTACAGTTGCGGCCACTATAATTTAAGCTAAGGTGTTGGGGTGACAGTCTCTGTACCCAGGTTCGAGTCCCATCAGGGGCTGGACCCAAAATTCTCTATATTGGTGCCAGAAGTGGGATGGCGCCCGATATTGGCAGAATAATTGCAGCAATGCACATGCGAACACGACACTCTAAAGTTTTATTGAGATTGTCACAAAAACCTATACCTCGGTACAGGGTTTAATACTTTTTAGTGCCCGGAACTTCCTGCTGCATATGTTTTTATGTTCTGTTTCTGACTTGGGTGTGTCTTTGTATGAACAAGCTTTCCTCATATTCAACCTGTTCTGTTATTTCAGTACCTGCTTTGCCTTCTCATGCATCCTGATCGCTTATGGATCGAGCGACCCCAAGAGTATGTATATTTCTTCATTCTTTCTTTATTTACTCATGTTCTATTCTAGTACAGTATGTATGTCAGTTCCATCCCGTCTCCTTAACACATGTGTTTTTCCTGTACAGATCTGTCCATCCTCATATTCTTTGCTCTGGCACTGAACGGGTTCGGAGGAATGTGCATGACCTTTACTTCCCTCACGGTAAGTGGTGTTTTCTCCTGTACTGCGGCTAGGGAGGGGAGAGAGGGGAGAGAGCAATGATGCATGTCTATAGCGGGAGTAGGGAGACAGGGGAGGGAACAGAGAGAGGTGGGGTTGGGGACAGTGGCGAGGAGGGGGGAGAGCACTAGGGTGCAGGGTGGAATAGGGAGTAGGGAGACAGGGGAGCAGAAAGAGGAGTGAGGAGAGAGACATGGAGAGGGGAGCGAAGAGAGAGGGGTGAGGAGAGAGACGTGGTGAGGGGAGCGAAGAGAGAGGGGTGAGGAGAGAGACGTGGTGAGGGGAGCGAAGAGAGAGGGTGAGGAGAGAGACGTGGAGAGGGGAGCGAAGAGAGAGGGGTGAGGAGAGAGACGTGGAGAGGGGAGCGAAGAGAGAGGGGTGAGGAGAGAGACGTGGAGAGGGGAGCGAAGAGAGAGGGGTGAGGAGAGAGACGTGGAGAGGGGAGCGAAGAGAGAGGGGTGGGCGGGACATATCGTAACCCCTCCCATGGTGATGTCATCAGCATGGAGAAAGTGCTGCATCACAGGGAGGCCACGTGCAGAAGGAAAGGAGAGAGACAGACCCTGCGTTAGAAATCAATTATTCAACCGTGCTCTGGTCCAGCTGAGAGCCTAAAAAAGACACCTCCTCATTACTTATTCATGATCCTGACAGGGACTCAGCCCTTTGATTGTTCGGCCCAGACCGCCAGGGTTCACAGGCAGCTAGACTAAATGTTCTGATTGAACTTGCCTTAGGTACGGCCGGGTTTCACTGACACAATGGTGTTTACAGATAACGTGATTTCATTGTTTCATTGTTTATCTGCGTCGATAAAACACAGACAATGACACACACAAAATAATTTTGAGAGAAAAGAGACACTGCATGCTTAGCTAACAAACAGGAAGTAGGAAGGCAGTCACACTTACCACTGCTGGGGTTCCTTCAACCCCTCCTGGCAGTTTCCTGCCCCCACTGCAGGGGCTCAGAGCAGAGGGCTCTGTCTGTTTGTCTGTCTGGCTGGCATACTCACACACTACCACCACACCCAGAAGCTGCCCAGCCGGTTTCTTCTGCCCCCCCCAAACCCACTCCCATATTGTACATATTGTTTTAATTTTCTCTGGTTTCATTCATTCCCCACGCCAGCATGTCTCAGCCTGTCCTGCTATGGCTGTTTAGTTCCCTCACGTGCGTGTGTGTGTGTGTGTGAGTGCCAAGGAACTGGCCTCTGGCGTTGTTTCAGCTGTTCTGTTGCAGTAACCTCACTGCGGTAATTCCTTGCTCTGACTAACAGTGTGTTTTACACTGCTGGTCTGGGTTTATGTTGTTCTTGTACAGCGGGACCTTTTTCTCCTGAACGTTCTTCTTTTCTTCCCGGGTGTGGTGTCAAAGGTTTTCACCGAATATTTATTTATTTCTTTTTTTATTCAAATTTACCCTTTTGTCCACAAAAGACAAAATGGATACATTGTATCTCATTCAATCAGTCTGAACTCATTGAGTTTGTCCCCCACAGAAAGTTGATATGATTATGTTAAGGTTTATTCCGTGTGTCAAAGTCGTCTGGATTGTAGGTTTACAGGAAAGGAAAGGTATACTCCATCACCTTTTCTTTGTTTCTACGTGTTCTCTTCTTCCTGGTTCTTCTAATTTGCTGAACCGGGGTGGTTTGGCAGCTTGCCCCCCCCCCTCTCTCCCTCTCCCTATGACTGCACACTCAGCACTCTGTGTCCCAGGCAGTACAGCTGCAGTAAACAAGTGGAGGAGAACCCAAGGCGGTAAAAGAGAGCTCTCCTCTACACACCTCTGTTTTCTATCAGTAAAGTGCCTAGCCTATCTCTGTCTGCCCGCAGCCCTTCTCCAGTTACCAGCAGTAGGCTGCCTGTCTCCCTCTCTCTTCTCTTTCCCTCCCTCTTCTCTTTAATATTAGTAGTAATCACGACTGCAGATATCTCTCCTAACCTTCCTCTATCCATCTCTCTCTCAACCAGACCTCCGCCCAGCCCCTCTCTCCACACTCCTCCCACGCACACACACGCAGCGCTCCCCCTCTTGTACATTGCGGCACTTGTTAAGATTATTCTATTATCTCTGAGTCATGTTTTGCATGAAACACTAATCCTTTCTATTTTAGGACTTCTTCATTGGTCTCAATCCCTCTCTGGGATTTGTGTCACTAGGTCCTTGGGGGGAATTAAGTTTCAGTCTGGCTCGATAAACCTAGATGATTATTTACTTCTTCCTGGCACTTGGAAAGAGAACGATGGAAGGGGTAGAGAGATGAATGCCAAAGCTGAAGTGGACTAATGATAGCCTGGGCCCAGATCTGTTTGTGCTAGTCCCACATTTGCATATATCGTTCTCTTGCCAGGAAAGCACAAACAGATATTGGACCAGGCTAGACTAACAATAGCTCTTCTCTACTCAGAAAGGGTCGCCACCACGAACATCGACACCCCCCTGCCTGTAAAATGTCCTAGCATCAGATGTTGACTTGCTAACTGGTGCTTGATGACACTACTAGACTGTGGAGGCACTGATCTCAGGGTCATGTGGATTTCCGTATTAAAGAACATGGATGGATCGTAGAGGCAGTCAACTGCTGCACATGCTGTTGTTTTTGTTTTCACCGTACACTCAGCTTCAGGTTTAATGTCCAGTAGGAGTGGATAGGGATTCACAACAAGGCCAGTAATGCAAAACAAAGTGTTGATGACAGAGAGAGAAAGAGAGGGAGACAGAAAGAGGGAGAGAGAGAACAGTAGAGTGATGGCACAGGGATGGAGATATTCAGGCTGGTGTTGTCTGCGTGTGGTCGTCAGGGACACAGCATGTTGACTCATTTTATGATGGAGTTCTGTCCTGTCAGGATTGGACCGGTTTGTACTGGTTCCCTTTGGCTGCTGAGAACCAGCCCAGTAAGCACTACAGCTTTTACGCAACAGACGTCCCTCTTCTCTCTTTCACTTCTCTGTTTCCCCCCCTTCTGTCCATTTCCTCCTAGTCTGTTCTCTCTGGCCTTTAGAGGCTTTTAGTTATTCCACTCTTCCACTCTCCTCTTTTCTCTCCCACTTTCTTCTCCCTCTGTCTCCGTCTGCTGCA
Organism: Brachymystax lenok tsinlingensis; assembly: GCA_030435695.1. NCBI lineage: Eukaryota > Metazoa > Chordata > Actinopteri > Salmoniformes > Salmonidae > Brachymystax > Brachymystax lenok. The sequence goes on from CM059794.1 coordinate 9,946,664, forward strand.
CTAAAGATAACAATCATTGCTGCTGTCACACAAAAGAATCAGATGAACCCAGACGCAATGGGTTGTTTTCTGGCTAGGGTTTGTTTTTCAAGTAGAACTGCAGTGCACACATTTGAGACACTCATGCACCTCTCCTTGTAAGCAACATTGTGATATGCAACGTGTAGAATGCGTAGTATTTGGATAAGAATAGGACAGGACTGCTTCCTTAAATGGCTAGAGGAGAACTGCCTACCACAGGCATTCTTTACTGTCTGCAAACATCACTCAGCATTTCAGATAGGGATTCTCTCCGTTTTCTCAAGTGATAACTACTAGCACGTAGCCTAGTTTCACCGCTGTGAGTGTATGAAAGTGTATTGCAGACATTTTGTTATCTGCTCAGGGCACAAACACGGCACTGACTGCAGTGTATAGAGCTGGAGTTATCAGCCTGTATCGGGTAAAGACTTCTGGATTGCCCATCATGTTGTTGCTCCCCCACAACAAATCAAATGTTATTGGTCACATACACATGTTTAGCAGATGTTATTGCGGGTGTAGCGAAATGCTTGCGTTCCTAGCTCCAACAGTGCAGTAGTATCTCACAATTGACAACAATACAAAAATCTAAAAGTAAAAGAATGGAAATACATAGCAACCTTGTTTAGCTTCCAGTACATCCTATAGAGTTAGACACTGTTCATAGTCCAACACTCTACAAACAGACTTTTATCTCCATGACTGTTCAGATGCCAAATAGAGATTGGTACGTGAATGCAGACAGTCCACCATTTCTATTGACCCTGCCTTTTCTTCCTGGCTCTAGCATGGCTAACAGAGACCGGTCTGTTCCCCAAATGGCACCCTATTCCCTATACTGTGTACTACGTTTGACCAGGGTCCATAGGGACTTGGTCAAAAGTAGTACGCTATGTAGGGAACAGGGTACAATTTGGGATGCTGCCAGAGACAGTATTCATGAAACAGGAACAGGTAATGTCTCAGGTTAACTGAGATTGGCCTAGAGAGAAAATCGTTGGCCAATCATTAACCAGCCCTTGGTTGTCGTTTCTGCCTCTAGACACTGTATTTAGTCATGCCTGATGGAGTAGAATTCAGGAAGTGTTCCGAAATTGGAACAATTAGATTAGGTAGATTAGGAAGACAAACTTGTGGCTGCACCGCTATCAGGGCCAGGGTCAGTAGGCAAACATTGTTCAACGTTGCAGAGAGAAATGTCATTATTAGTGCTGACGTCCTTATTCTACATCATATAAAGTATTTCGATCTGGATGTTCTACAATGTAGCGCCCCTGGGCTTTTTAACTAAGTGACACAGATCCTGTTTCCCAACCTGAACTTGCCTGTTCTCACAAGCTGTAAATCTACCTCCTTCATTACATTGACAGTTGGATATCCTTCTTATTATGTCATAGTTATAAGACAGAATTATGTGGTTTGATTTCTGCATGTGAACGAGAAACTTGTTTGTGGCGGTTTGTTTTGGGAACCACCACAGTAGCTCTCAGTCAAACTGACTTCAGACCACTAAAACTAATGAGGCAACTACAGTAATTGCAGCATTTAAGCTGTGAGCTGGTTTGGACCTTCAGATGCTGTTGATGTTTTAGGCTCGACCTTCTGTTGACAATTCATTATCCCCCCATGTCCTTAATTTGATCAAAGGCAGGTGAACTCGTTCCATTACATCCAAACCTGGTAAACAAAAATATTAGCAGAACAGACAGACAAAGAGTGACTGGGATATAGGTTAGTAACTGTTTTGGGCTGTGCTTGTCTGTCTGTCTGTAAGTAACTGACTCAGTGAGGTCATTGTGGTCATGTGATAGTCTGGTGACACACTGACGGTCTGGTGGTGACAGATAGATAGGGGAACTGAGGAGAGCAGAGCAATGGAAATCACATCCCTGATGACGCTCAATCACATTATTCAGCATATTCCATATTAGTTTATTCCGGGGCAATGCCACAGCCAACATTGCTGATTGAAGTTGTGCTAAGTGGAGGTTGGTAGGGTGCTAGGAGAGATGGTGGAGAGGCCTTGCATAAGACCAGTGTTTCTCTCTTCTGTCGGCCAGCCTGATCACGCACACGCACACACACACACACGTTTGTTTTACTATCCTTGTGTAGCCAAACAATTGATTCCCATTCAAAATCCTATTTTCCCTAACCCCTAAACCTTACCCTTAACCTAACCTAACCTTAACACCTAAACCTAACCCCTAACCCTAATTGTAACTCTTAACACCTAAGCCTAAAATACCCTTTTTCCTTGTGGGGACTGGAGAAATGTCCCCACTTCTGGTCCCCACAAGGATAGTAAAACAAAACACACACACACAAACAAACACACATGAACACACACACACCTCTTCTTGTCCTGACAAGAAGGCACCAGTGCTGAGTTGCAGTAGAGCCTTACTCACTCCTAATGTAGGTGTCATAATAGAGATGTTCCCAGCTCATTTCACTTCTCCAGGAGGACTGGAATGTGACTGTTAGTGTAGCTGTCATGTGGGATGTTTTGATTCTGCCGTTAACCTTTGTTCAAATTAACGGTCAAGGGTAATGCCGTCTGGGGAGGGCACTGCACGGGGTGAGACATTTCCTCCATGGCTCGGACAAGCAGGGAACCTGTGGTGAGGGTGCATGGACGGATGGAGAGATTGGTTCGGGGGAGTTCTTGGAGAACTGTTGAACTGTGACCCAGTTCAACAAATATGCCATGAAACTGTTCAGGAGTTGTTGTGCTGGTGTTTCTATCAGTGGCGTTTTTGTTCTCCCTCCCTTTCCCCTTCCCCGACTCTGTCATGGGAGATTCAAGTGCACACACAGTGGAGATATGTCGTTTTTAAAATGAACATTTTCTTACTCTCTCTCTCTCTACCTCCTTTCTTTCCTCCCCTCCCCCTCTCTCGCTCCGTCTCCTCTCAAGGACAGTTGTTTACAGTTAGGAGTTGGGTTGGGAACAGACTGTGCTTTAGGCTCAAGTAGAGGGCTACATATGCAAGCCCTGGACTTTCTCTCACTCTAAATAGTGTGGGGAAAGCATCACCAAGACTCCACCCACATCACTCATTCTCTATCAACATTCGCCCTAAAACATATTTACGATTTCCTAATATGATGTCATGCCTTCCATTTTTGGAAAAACTGTGAGCGTCTCTATGGCTATTCATGTATTTTTACACAAGAGTCTTTATGCACGTGTTTTTACACAAGTGACTGCATTGATCTGATTTAAGTGTGGCCTAATCGTATGTTCTGTCTCTTTCTTGTGTTCTCTCCTCAGCTTCCCAATATGTTTGGTGACCTTCGTTCCACCTTCATCGCACTCATGATTGGATCGTATGCATCCTCCGCTGTCACCTTCCCTGGGATCAAGGTAACTTACACACACATCTACTTAGCTAGTCTACACACTCATGCACACCATTATGCATGCACACCATTATGGAGGTTAGCTATCAAGGCTAACAGTTTGACTTTCTACTATCAGGGCTAACTGTTTGACTCTACTTTCCTATTCCCTCATGTCAGTGTGAAGGTCGGACACAGAGGCTAATGTTGTGGTTGTTGGTCCCTGATTCCTCTCTCGTCAGGTAATCTATGACCTAGGAGCTACCTTCATCATCATCCTGCTGGTGTGGGCTGCCTGCGCTGGCCTCGTCTTCATCAACTGCTTCTTCAACTGGCCCCTGGAGCCCTTCCCTGGACCTGAGGATATGGACTACACGTAAGACACTCCTAACATCACACTCCTAAACATCACACTCCTAAACATCTCACTCCTAAACATCACACTCCTTAACATCACACACCTAAACATCACAAACCTAAAGATCACACTCCTAAACATCACACTCCTAAACATCACACTCCTAAACATCACACTCCTAAACATCACACACCTAAACATCACACACCTAAACATCACACTCCTAAACATCACACACCTAAACATCACACACCTAAACATCACACACCTAAACATCACACTCCTAAACATCACACTCCTAAACATCACACACCTAAACATCACACTCCTAAACATCACACTCCTTAACATAAAATGAGTTAGCTTTCTTAGTTATTATTAGTTTTACAGCATATTTTCATACCTGGTAACCTAAAAATAGCAGACATCCCTGTAACCTAACGTTAGTTTAGTATTACTAGTATTTGCTACTTATATCATTAATTATGTGATATAACTTATAGTATTAGTTACAGTATAGTATTAGTTCTAACCTAATATTAGCCAACAATAACAGGTTTAGGGGATAATACTAGGACTTGAGGTTCATCTACTTAAGCTGGAGTAGGATTATTAAGGCCTTCCATAGAGTCTCCATTCTCCTTGGAGCTCAGTACACTACATCCCCCAGCACACTTTCCTCTGCAGCATGGCGAAGGCTTGAGGCCCTGTGTACAGGAAAGCTAATGAGATGAGGAGCTCAACTGGCTTTGCTCTCATACACCTGGATTTAGTCTCATCCTTTTCTTCTGTTTTGGCCTCTTCTCCTGCTCCCTTTCTCCCTCCCTCTCTGTCTGTCTCCCTCTCTGTCTGTCTGTCTGTCTGTGTCTCTCTGTCGGTCTGTGTCTCTGTCTCCCTCCATCCCTCAGTGTGAAGATCAAGTTCAGCTGGCTGGGCTTTGACCATAAGATCACTGGAAAGCAGTTCTACCACCAGGTGACCACGGTGGGGAGACGACTCAGCGTGGGGAACAGCATGAAGCAAAACCCCAAGGATCTGGCCCAACAGGAGGGCAACAAGCTGTGTCTCTCCACCGTTGACCTGGAGGTCCAGTGCAAGTCCCAGGAGGAATGTAAGTGTCTGGCCAGGCCACATCTGTTCATCCCAGACCAAAGAACATTATGCATTTGATGTCTTTCAGATGGAGAGTAGGAAAATAAATAATGACTGTGCATTTTCTGTGCACACTGTGAGTGTGATGGGGTTCATTCTCAAAATGGATTTGCCATAATGGGTTTCAAGCTCTGTACCTCCACAAATCCATACTCCATGAGGCCAAAAGCCAGCTTGCCAGTTTCATTGTTACACATAATTTTGGTCACAACAAAGGACATGTCTGTCAGAAACCTGTCTGATGTTAAAAGACCCACAAAAACTGTCCAACACAACATCCTGCTCCAGCCATGGTGTAGAATTTAGATAGGAGAAAACTAGATCCAACACAACAATACAATGGATCATTGTAGCCCTGCTTTATGGGTAAACAGAGATAAACAGTCGACCATATGCTAGATCTGGGCCTGTATCTTGTACTGATCTAGGGTCAGGTCCCCCACTTTTTCATATAATCATATTTTTTATGTTATAATAGGCTAAACTGATCCTAGATACAGGCCCAAATCTAGAATATGGTCGACTGTACCTCTATGATGGATTGCTATTCCATACTCTACAACTCTTTGTAAATGCGGGCTCTGACTGCATCGGTGCAATGTTGATGTTTCAGAGTGGGCTTGCCCACCAGCCAGTGTTTGGGTCCCAGCTGCCAGCTTGTCTGAGGGAGTGCTGTCATTGGCTCTGAGGTCACCTAGGCCATCCTCTCTCTCCCGAATTAAATCCTGCAAACGCACAACTGGCTGTGCACTTTGCCTTAACCCAGATCTGTACACTGCAATTAGCCACAAACCTCCAAAACACCCTAAAATCAGCCATGTGCCCCCTCCATGCCCCTGCTGTGCCCCCTCCGCCCCCCCTCTCCCCCTCTGGCTCGGCCCTCGGTCACAAACTCCCAGCTGGGAGTCCATTATACACACAGGATGGATGCCCGTCTGTCTGTCTGTCTCACTCTGTGTTTGCCCACTCATCATTCTGATGCATGGGATGGTGGTGATCTATTTGGTTGTTAGGATGGTGCCTGGGACTTCTTTTTGTGGATCGGTTCTTATATCAACCAACCCATTACGAGACTGTTTTGTGTCATGACGACTGTTGATCCCGCTGTGGTCACACACTGTAGTGTGCCAGTCAAGAATGTGGGTCCAGGACACAGTGTTATAGGCGGAGACATAGTGTTAGAACCACCTGCTCTCATGTACCAGCCTCTAAGCCCCTTGTCCAGCCGGTGTGTCAACTATGGTCCAGTCTCCAGAGCATTGGAGAGATACCTGCAGCACTGGGTAATAAACGCTGGACACATCTGTGGCGTGACCATTAAGACTTTTCCACTGCCCTGCCGCAGCTTTTACAGCTTTGAGTTCAGTAGATGATTAACGGACCCTGGCCCCAGGCCCCTTTGCGTACAGCGCGGGCCCCCATATGTTACCTTGCCATCCAGGGACCCATGGACTATTTAGACTTCGAGCTTCCCTATTTCCCTACCTTGATGTTGATTCTGAGGTGAAGCAGCTTGCACTGGTAGTTTTCCGTCACAGCATGTGGAGGAAATGAAAAAAAAGAAGAAAAAAAAGAAGGCCTATCCCGTACAGTACACACAGTAAAACCTCCCTCCAATCTGATGATAATTATTAGAATCCTGTGTGTCATCCTCCATGTTCTGTTGCTGTTGCTAATCGGTCTCTCCTCCTGTGTGTCCACAGCCCAGTCCTTCATGAAGAGTATCCTGAGTCCTATCTTCATGCTCAGCCTGATCACCATGTGTGTCACCCAGCTGAGACTTATCTTCTACATGGGAGCCATGAACAACATCCTCGAGTCGCTGTCCGACAGAGACTTCAGCACAGGTGTGTGTGCGCGCGCACGTGTGCGTCTTGAAAATGTGCCTTGAACATGGACATGAAAAGCTATCAATCCCTTGTTGTGTTGATATAGTAGTTTACTTCACAACTCGTCACATAATTGCTATTTTGTCATTCTTGCAATCTTGTAACCTCCTTTGTAATCTCGCCAACCCTGGAGTTGTTTCACACTGCCCTTATTTCAGTCTCTGAATTTCTTCGGCTAATTCTTCTTGGTCTGTCTCTTTTCCTCTTCCACTTCCGTTTCCTGTCACACTGACTTCCTACTGCCTCTGCAGAGGAGAAGATGGAAGTAGGTAAGACTTCAGGCTAGATTAGATGAGCACAGTCCATCTATTCCCCTCTCTGCCTCTGACACTGATTCACTTTGACTCAAGACTCTGGCCTACCGCATGAATCATAACCTGAACTGCAACCCTGTCCATTTTGCTGTAAACACCATGCTATTTTGATGGCGTGTAAAAGCTTTGGAGGCAATAGTCCTGGGGAATAACATGTCTCTGTCTCTCCTGCCATTCACAGTGAGTGTGTACACCTCCATTTTCGGAGTGCTGCAGCTGTTGTGTCTGATGACCGCTCCGGTGATCGGGTACATCATGGACTGGAAGCTCAAAGAGTGTGAGGATGAGAACACGAAGCCGGGCACAAGGTGAGTTTCACACGCACGAACGCACCCAAGCTCGCACGCACACGCTCACTCATGCACACACACTCCAAAAGAGCATTCTCCCTGCCTCCCACATACTCCACTAGCATCAACAAGACTGTATCCACAAGACTGTAATCTGTATAACCAGAGAGAATGAGTCTGTGTGTAACACATGATGTCCCCTCTGATAGAGATCTTACCCAGCCCAAGCGTCGGGACAGACAGATCCAGAAGATCACCAACGCCACGCGGGCCTTCATCTTCACCAACCTGTTACTGATAGGCTTCGGGGTCACCTGCCTCATCCCCAGCCTCCCTCTCCAGGTAACTCGTCCCTCTGTTTCCTCTCCTCCATCTCTCTCCCTCTTTCCTCTAGGGGCTGTGGAGAAGCACACATTTCACTGCGTTTATCCCCGGGTTTTGTAAAGCCCACCTAGACCAAAAGGGAGTGAACTTGGTGCAGAGAAAGAAAGAGGGAGAGTGACTCATGTTATTGCAGCTGAGCCATTATTTAATGCAACAGTGTCCCCTGTTGGACAGAGGTGTCATTACAAGTTATGCAAGTTATTTACAACCCAGTTCTGGGATCATCTCTGTCAAGCCATTATTTATTAAACATGGACTCCATTTAGGATGGAGGGACAGGGCACCATGCATGCCCTGGGCCTGTAGATTCTAGAACACATCATGTTTAACTTTTTTTTTTTTCTCCTTCTCTGCCATCAGATTCTATCGTTTATTCTGCACACCATTGTGAGAGGATTCATCCACTCCGCGGTTGGAGGGTTGTATGCTGCTGTGTAAGTGTCTCAGGAGTGTGTGTGTGTGCGTGTGTGTGCGTGCGTGTGTGTGTGTGCACAGTCCCCTCCACACAAGCACCTCATGCTGGTTGTCCTCCTTAGGTACCCGTCGTCTCAGTTTGGCAGTCTGACAGGCATGCAGTCCCTCATCAGCGCCCTGTTCGCCCTGCTGCAGCAGCCCCTCTTCATGGCTATGATGGGCCCCCTGAAGGGAGACCCCCTATGGGTAAGAGAGCAACGACCTTTCACCGTTCCCCGAGCTTACTCAAACTACAGCACACCTATTGCTCACTAATGCTGAAGACCCAAGTATACTAGTGTGCTATGAGCATAATGCTGCAAAGGCTGCTGGATACGACTGATGTGTAGCAGCCACCTTGTTCTAAAGTAATCTGCCCAGAGTACATGTCATAGTACACACTGCTGTCCCGATGTGAAAACACCGGAGCCGTTCGCTCCTTTCTTCTGACTGATGATGTCACTTCCTGTGTGTGGTTGTGCGCAGGTTAACGTGGGCCTGCTGGGGCTGACGGTGCTGGGCTTCTGCCTGCCTCTCTACCTGCTCTGCTACAGCCGCCAGCTCCAACGCAAGAAGCAGGAGCGCGAGGAGGACCCCAAGATCTACGTCCAGATCAACAACGGCAGCACGCCCGAGGCCTTCGTCTAGAGAGACCGACTGACGGACGGAGATTTTTTTTTCTACAAAGAGAAGGAGGTACGGAGAGAGTGAGGAGGGGAGAGGTCACAGGTGTGACCGAACTGTATGATGAATCACCTCGTCCACCAACTCCGGTCCCTCAAACCGTCTGCACTTGCACTCAGACGATACTCTCACACACACACACTTCAAGTCCCTTACATTCCCCCCTCACACACAGACACACATACGAACACATACACCCAAGCACTCGACACATACACATACACATATACACATGACACACACACACACATACACATACAGTATATGATCACAAATCTCAGAGAAGTACTATGATAAACACACACACACACACGCACACTTTTACACTCCCCAAAACACATCATCGACTATGTACACTGTGAAAGAAACGCAGCAACACACGTGTTGTGAAACCTCTTCAACACACACATACACGGTTCCTTTTCCAGGGACACACCACAAAACGGACATTGTTCATCTCCTCACAACTGGAATGAGAAAGGACAGCCGCTGGTCTGTGAACTGAGGAGAGAAGAGGGAGGAGGATCTCCACGGCGTTCTCCTCCCTTCCAGTCTCCTCTTTGTTTCAGTTCTCTGTTGTTTTTTTTATTTCATTTTTGTCAATGGTGCCATGGTCACTCTTGCCTGCCTGTCAGTACAAAAAGAGGACACTGGTTCTCTGGTCACCCTGCAAAAAGAACCAGAGAGGAAGCGCGCGTTCAACGCCATGTCGGTCCTCCAGTGCTGGATGTGGTGACTTGAACCAGATAAGACGACGGCCTCCTCACCATTATAATACCCCACCTCCAGTATTTTTACATTTGTTTTCAATGATGCCAGTAACGACATCGCCTCACTTTCTAATTCTGATCCAAGTTAGTCTCATACTGCACTGGAGGTCCTCTACTTCACACCCTGAGAACTGGTTTTATGATTAGGGCGTTATTGGAGTGTTATTGTAGTGTTATTGGAGTGTTATTGGCGATAGGTCTGTATTTTTCTCTGTGGTTGTTACATGTCAATGCCTCTCTGACGTCACAAGTGGTTTGAACTAGAAGTATAAGCGAAACAGGTTGTGTAGACGTTTCAGTACTCTAAATGGTGCTAAGAGTTCATACCGCCATAATGTTCCCATTAGGTTCTTTAATGTTGCCGTTATGTTGGGGATAGTCATCATTGTAAATGAATTGGTAAGAGTGGAACCTTCAGAAGCTAGTCGATGTAATCTTGTAATCTAGCGAGTGTTCCTTCCAGTGTCTCAAAGACCAAACCTTGTGACTCAGTCTTCTAGTTTTGTTGTTGAAGACAACAGAGGCTTGGAAGGTTAAAGCCACAGAGAAGCTGTTGTTTTAAAACTGTTCCAACAGCTCAAGGGAGACAAGAAAGCAAAGGCTTGTTTTTTGTAACATCAGCACTCTAGATAAAAGCCTGAGGCGATAGCTGTGCTTTGAGCCCATTTGAGTAAGTGATTAGGCCAATGGGTTTCCAGTGTGCAGTGTGCAGGCCAGCGTTTTACTTCTAGGGAATGCTATGTGACTTTGCTAGTGACTGTGCTTCAAACAAAGCACGGCACAGGTTGAAACAAACCTCTTACCAGTTATAATGTGCCACAACAACATAGGGTACAGCACATCTACACTACAAAAAGGGTTCCAAAAGGCTTCTTCGGCTGTCCCCATAAGATAACCCTTTTTGGTTCCAGGTAGAACCCTTTTTGACAGCCGAATAACCCTTTTAGGTTCTAGAATGATAATAATTTGTTTTCTAAGAGTGTAGGCTTGGTTATCAAGCTCCAATGCATGGGCCTATATCCCTCTCACTGGATACACTGACAGGACCACTGACTGGTCTTGTCTTGGCAGTCCTCTTTGTTGTGCAGAATGAATTTCTTATTGACTTTGTGTGTATTCTTTTTATTGGCGATGAACAGATTTCTTTGTGTCGGGAGATCTGATTTTCAAAAAGGAATGGTTTTATCAACAGTATTTTACCTGCAATAGGATACTGACATACCCTTCAAGCTTTTGTTCTGTTTCAAGACAAATGTGATTTCGTGCAAATGGTTAGACGAGATATGGTTTTAGATAGAGAGGAGATGTGTAGCTTAAGGTGAACTGTGGTTGCTATGGGCTTATACCTGGCACTGTTCTACACTACCTGAATTACATTGATGCATTTCAATTCTGATTTGCTGTAGCAATAAGTACTTCTCTGAGTTTCTGAGCAATCCTCTACTCTTCCCAGCAACACATAACCCTATGAACAAACACTGTTGTCCAACCACACCCATACACACACACAATGCAAAAATGTGGATTGATATAATGCAATGTTTATTACAAAGGTGCTTCTCAATGACAGGAACATAGACTAGTTCATCTATCTATCTAGCTATGGTCTCACCTACAAAGCCTCACTTTGTAGTGACAAATTACTTGAATTATTGAATTCCAACTTGAACTTTGATTCACTTTTCGAATCAGAAAGGGAGACCGAGAGATGCTTGAATATGATATCTGACTCTAAATCCACATTCTTGCAGCTGTTGTGAATGGTGTGATCTTGGGACCCAGGTGGGCGGGCAGGCAGGTCATGATAGGACTTTATGTTCTTGAAGGATCTGTTGCAGTTAACATACACCGGAGAGAGAGAGCGTGACAACTTGATTGATGGAGCTCTACGTCCGCAGAGGCAGTATTTAGACTGGACGGGACACCTGCTTTTCCTCAGTCACTCACAGAAGCACTTCCAAAGACAGCCAAGTAACCAACAGATTGCCTCTCTATGTGCAGATGATTTGAGATGTTGGTGCCCCACCCTCTCTCATCATGACCCGTCACATTGATCCATCCATGTCCAAACCACTGTCCTGAACTGTTGCACCAGCAGACCTGTTTCTCTACTGCAGTCTCACACAAACACAACCACCCACCCAAGAGATCCTTCACATACTGGCGATGGAACTGAGAGACAATGCTAGAATCCCCAAAAGCTTCATGAGTGAAATAAGTGAGAACTGAATGGCACATATGCACCTTAGTCCTCTTATGAGGATCTCAATGCTATTTTTCTGAATGGCCTGCACTGAAATATAATATAGACAGTGCACCACTTGCTGGTTCTGCATGTTAGCATAGAATGTATTCCCAGTCGTTTTTCTTTATTCATAGAGAAATGACATCGGAACTGCAAGAAACTGGTATTTTTATACTCAGTCAAAATAACTTACCTTTGTGTGGTCTTAGTCTCTCCTCTAGTATGCCCTGTCCAGTAGGTCCCTGTCCCGCAATGTAGAATGGCTCCTTGCTACTGACTGCTCTTTGGGCCTGTTTGTTTGGGTCTCTTGGTTTCAAGGATCTACACACACACACACACTGATAGAGAAACAGGTCTAGGCATTCCTCCACATCCTTACATTGAACGTCACTCTACTTGTCGTTTACATGAATTTATTTTGCGAAAGGAGAAAAGACTTGTGTGGAGAATTCATGTATAGCCCTGGATAGACTGGTTCTTGTGGCTTGAACATATGACTAGAAATTGCAGGTGGATTCTGATAATGATGCTATACTGTGCTCCAGCACAATGAATGTGGGATTTGGGATGATCTTCATTCCCTCAGTATGGGAGAATCAGCACTTTTTACACTGCCATACCTTAAACTGTCATTCTACTCAGAATGCCATCACCGTAGTTCTTTTCTAGATGTGACATACTTTTATTACTATCCCCTTCCCTTGGATGTAAAGTGTGATTGATTGACTGTTTATTCTCTGATGACGAAAGACGAGCAATGATTTTTGGATAGAAGGTTATAATGATTGTGTGTCACCTTTAGACATTGAGTGGGAACTTCAGCTGAAACACCAATGCTTTTCCCTGACTTGTACCTTATTTTTTTACTCAAATGTTTATTTTGTTGTTTTACATTCTCCTTTTTGGTGTTTGTTTCAATATGTATTTAATGTCTATATGCTGTATATTGGATCTCGTTTGTTTGTTGTCTTATATCACATTATAGCCATTGTTATTGACATTTTGAGTCACTGTCTAAATGAGAGAAACAAATCAATATATGAAAAAATTCACATAAACAGATTACTTTGTAAAATAAATTGTCCGTTATTTGACCTTGTTTGACGTTTTTGCACATTTCCTCAAAGTGTGGTGGATTGTCAATCACTAATGCAAAATGTATTAAATAACCTATATTCTGAATGACATATCCCATGTTACAGCTGTATGCAATGTAATGGACAGAAGAAAACATGGATGGTCTGCTTTAAGTGGATGAAGCCTGCAGATGCCACCTCATTCCTAAATCCAACCACCCTAGGGGGAAATTCCTCTTCTCAGGGTTAGGCTATTGTAGGTTTCATATTAGCCACATTTTTGCAGTCAGGATCAAATCAAATTTGATTGGTCACATACACATGGTTAGCAGATGGTAATGCAAGTGTAGCGAAATGCTTGTGCTTCTAGTTCCGACCATGCAGTAATATCTAACAAGTAATCTAATCTTTACACACAAATGTAAAGGGATGAATAAGAATATGTACATATAAATATATGGATGAGCGATGGCCGTGCGGCATAGGCAAGATGCAGTAGATGGTATAGAATACAGTATATATATATGAGATGAGTAATGTAGGATATGTAGACATTATTGAAGTGGCGTTATTTAAAGTGACTAGTGATACCTTTATTAAATCCATTTATTACATTTACTAAAGTGGCCAGAGATTTAAGTCTGTATGTTGGCAGCAGCCACTCTATGTTAGTGATGGCTGTTTACCAGTCTGATGGCCTTGAGACAGAAGCTGTTTTTCAGTCTCTCGGGTCCCAGCTTTGATGCACCTGTACTGACCTCGCCTTCTGGATTTTAGCAGGGTGAACAGGCAGTGGCTTGGGTGGTTGTTGTCCTTGATGATCTTTTTGGCTTTCCTGTGACATCGGGTGGTGTAGGTGTCCTGGAGGGCAGGTAGTTTAGCCCCGGTGATGCGTTGTGCAGACCGCACTACCCTCTGGAGAGCCTTGCGGTTGTGGGTGGAGCAGTTGCCGTACCAGGCGGTGATACAACCCGACAGGATTCTCTCGATTGTGCATCTGTAAAAGTTTGTGATTCTCAGATGAGTTACAATAATCATGTCCGTAAGGGCTGGCAACTTTCCAAAAAGATAAAGGACCTATACTGATAAAGGAGGTGTTTCTTTAGAAAGTAATGCTGTTTTAAGAGTCTCGAGTCTCTCCACAGTTTAATACTACGCCTGATCTCAGTTGCCCAATTCAAACTATTTAGTCTTGGGTGTCGTCAACACACCAACTAAGAGAGTTGGAGTGAGAACTGGATGCTTCTGGTGCAGAACACTTGAGGTGATGCCTAAAAAAGACCAACATGATCCAAAAAACACATTAAGGCATTTTTGATAATTGCATGATCACTGGGGATTAATTGCTGTGGGGTAATTCAAGTAAACATTAACATTCAAGTGAAAAGCATAATACTGTAACAATGCATGTTTTCAACTCTCACCCAAAAATTCCTAATGGTAATGGGAGTATTTTACACAAGTACAGCAGTGAAGACTGGTGGGAGTAGCTATAGGAAGACAGGCTCATTGTAATTGTTGAAATGGGATAAAGGGAATGGAGTCAAATGTGGTTTCCATATGTTTGATGTGTTTAAGTCCATTCCAGCCATTACAATGAGCCCATCCTCCTATAGCTCCTCCCACCAGCCTCCTCTGGTTGACAATAGTAGCATCCACAGTTTCATGTTGCTCCTGACCTGATCTTGATAGCAGAATAAGGCAGGTCTGGAATGGCTGGATTATTTGTGTTGCTCTAGTCTTGCTCAAGCTTAGTGAAGGCTGAGCCACTGGTTTGACTTGCTGGGGTTGCTACTAACCTGTTCCAACAGACTAACACAATAAAACACAGGGTGTTACTGGGTTCACCCTTCACCAACTGTCACAGCCAATAAGCCTGAATGAAGAGTGAAACCAGGAGAACTGGAATAACATTTGGCAGGTGAAACAATTTACAAACCAATGCACTTTACTTTTAAAAAACAACAACATTTGATCTAGGTAGATTTCAGTTGAAGAGCCTACAGTTTTCCATACACTACATGCCTCTCTGTGGCATGTGGTACAGGCCAGGAAAAAAGAATCTCACCTCTGTCATTAGAAATAAGAATGTGTGTGTGATCAGCGCAAACAATGGACAATAAACAGTGTGTATGTATCAGGTTTGTATGTTTCGTTTGGAATAAGGATGGTTACTGGGTTACTGACTGGAGGTGTGGTCGCCACCAGGACGCCGCGCCCCTTTCGGCGTCTGTCAGGAAATGAATTAAAGAAAAATAGGAGCGCAGAACCGCGGAGCGCAGCGGGTCAAACATACAGCCGCCGATTTAGAGTTGTTACTAGTAAACTAGGAATCCGAATGCTGCATCTACACGGACAACACTGCAAAAATGCTCATTAAAGAATTGTAAGTAAAAATGTTTGGAAATATATGCTGTTTAGTCAAAACGTGTTACGCAGGAGAACGATGGATGCGCTGTCATATACAGGCAAACATTGGCAAAATTCCTTCCGTGACAATTATCCTGCTCTATTCGTTTATAGTGTTTTCTCTGTTAGTCTAGTATTGTCTACTTACTATTTGGGGATTCGAAAAACACATGTGCAAGCTGGTATTATCTGTTTTATCATTGTGTAAATTGTCAAGTTTGTCAATGGAGAGGGCTATTGACTGCTTGTTTCCTGTGTCCTCCCTGTATGGACAGACTCATTGAATGAATGCATCAAGTAAAATAATCATGAACACATTGGCCAAAATGGAAATGTATTGTCATTTTACCTAAATTATTTAATGATTTTAACTGACAAAGTGCCACTTTAACATTGTAACTATAACTTGAATTATAGTCATCCCATGCATCATCAGGCCTACTAAAACACATACAAGGGTGTGCCTTTATACACTTGCATGCCATGTCATCTAACTCATTGGTTACTAGAGTCAACAACTGCCATATCAACATGATGTCCTGATGCCCCAAACCTGCCTGTATCAATACAGTATAATTAGTAAGGTGCCTGTCTGGGCTCCCATTACACCCAGATCTGTTATAATGAAATATTCAGGGGTGCTTAGACTGGGAACAAGTGGTGATTATTGCCTATTGTATACTGGCAGAGGATAGGGCCAAACCTAATTGTTTTCTGACAGTAGAGATCTACACCTGGCTTCAATTTTTCCTCCATGACAATATTACAGCTAGCGTCAGTAGCAGGTTCCGGTTTGCAATGTTCATAGTTGGTAGGTAGAGCTGGCCAATATGGTTAAAAATCCATAACGCGATCAATTGCCTGACTTGACGCAATAATGATAAATAGAACATTAATGTGCACCACATTTTATTCTCCTTAAAACTACTACTACTAGTTTGATGGTTGTAGCTATCTATTGTCCCATTAACAGTCACCCATATTAGCAACCTTTCATTTCAAACTTCACATGTCTCTAGTACAGGCTACTTATTGTAATGAACGATGTCAACAAAATGCCTGTGATAAGTGATCAGTATGGCCGGTGTCAATTCCTTTTGGGTTTATCGTCCCAGCTCTATTAGGCTAAACGTGTTTTGATTAGCCTACTCTTAGAAGTTAATATCAGAGAATTGTCAGCCGAACTAATAAATCAAGTGATAAATTAGATGAACAGTAACATTAGCCATGAGCATCAGGTGTAGTTGGTGTTTCAATGTGTTGTGATGTTGCGCTCTCTCTCTCTTCTAGTCGAGTCGTCCTCCCCATATCTGTGGAAGAAGTAAGTACTGACTGAGTGTCATTTTTTGGGGTCTTAAACTCTTGCTTCATGTCACAAATCAAGCTGGTTAAGCTACATTCTCGTTTTCTGATGCGACCGTCAAATTGAGCTCAACCATTACCTAGCCCTATAAATGTGCCGTATACACCAGCGGAACATTCATGGGGCTAACCCATTACCTAGCATGCCTATGCTCTTGAGGAATCCGGGCAGTCTGTATGTCAAGCAGTTTGTCTGCATTGTGTTCCTCTATCCTTGAAGTTCCTGTTTGTGTACACCTTTTTATGATGATGACGTGTGTGTGGGTGGGCGGGCGGGCAGTTGGCATGGTTTCCATTATGTTCACATTGGCAGCATATTGGTTGCAGTGGTTAGCCAGCCACACACATTCAGGTCAGACATTGGCAGAAAGTATCAGCCATGTTAATTAAAACAGAGCACCTTATTCTGACTGAAGCTTCGCAGTTGAGTCATTAGTTGTGGGTCATTCCATGTCATTTCAGCAAGCCATAACAACCCCCATCTCAGATTGTTCTGAAATTGTTGCTGTAATTAGAAACAGATAAGATTAGCAGTCCTGCAACATTATTTTGTTGAAATATAGTATAATCTCTGAGAAATTAAGCTACTTGATTGCACCCAAATTGGCCAATTTAATTTATAGGATTTATATAATATTCAATAAATATAGTACCTGACATCCGATTTGGGCCAAACCTTTTTCTAACAATGAGAACACCATGAGGAATCCAGAGAAATGGTCAACAGCCACCCACGGACCCCCCACGGACCCCACACCAATCCCAACCCAGTATCAGTTCTCAATGTCTGGAGCTGCAGGTCTGAGTATTGTTTCTTCATCCTATGTAATGTATTCTTAGTGAATTTGGTGATGTTTTTTTCCCCCGCTCAGAGAAATTTGTCATTTAAGCTGTTAGGTTTATGGCCCATCCTACATTCTAGTATGACCAGGTTATGACCACTAGATGGTGCTGTTCCTGCTATTAGTTGAAATAAGTTTGAAGAACTTGTTAGTTCACCCAAATTACAAAATTACTTTTATTTCCTTACCCCTGTAAGCAGGTATAACTGACGTCGGTTCAATTTTAATTCCATTTCGTTATGTTTTTTTTAATCCATTGCACGGCTACTTGTCCAGTCTGTTCATTTTACCCCTGCTGCGTAAGAGACAGAAGAATGGGTACTCAAGAGGGGATACATGTCTACCTCGTTTTCCCCCAATTAGGATCCCGTATCAAGGATCATAACTCTATATTCCATTTATAACCTTACATACGGGTGATTCCCCATGATTTGGGGATTTTCACAATTTTATCCATTGAAGGGTCCTTTTGGAGGAAGGATTGTTGAAATATATTTGACAATTGTGTCTTTATGCATAATTAATTGAAGTTGGAATATTTGTGATATTTTGGCCTCCTTTAAGACTTCATAATGTTTCATCTGTAGGTGGTACAAAACAAGTTGGTGTCATATGAAGATTTACTGCTTGCTTTGTAATATGAATAGTATGTTGATTTAAATAACAGATTTCTTACATAAATGTAGGAATATTAAGTAGGAATATTGAAAAATCTTAACATGATTATTGAAAATTAACCTTTATGGATTTGGCAAGCTTTTCAATATATTGTTGAACACAATATACTCTAGATGCATATCAAAGTTCCAGAGTGGGATCTCTGCTACTTTTTACTTATAAAAATGGATTCAAAATGCTTGGACTCTGCTGATGATTTGCAGGATGTTCAATGATACAAGTAAAAGGAGGGCTGTGATTGGTTATATTGCCTACTATGCCAATTTCTCTGGATAAAATAGGCCATACCTTTAACTTCCTCGGTCAGCCTGAGGAAGATGGCCAGATGAGTCACACACACTTAGGGGGACACTAGGTGAAACACTGGTTTTACACGTGTTGTCACATTCCTAACCACCCCCACTCGCGCATGAGATGGACCCACCAAAATAACTCTATTTGGTAGAGGATGTGATTTTACCCCCTCTTCCTCCAAACAGAGCTGTTTCACCTGTTGAAAGCATCTCATCAAATCAGCCCGGTACAGACTACCAACCATACACACTGCACTTAAACACCACCACTGGCGCACTAATGCCCTGTAATTGGAAGGCTAGTCTGTGATTTAATTGTCAGCTGGCTGTTGGTTGCTGAGTAGTGTCAATGTGCAGCAAGTGAGTCACCAGTTCCCTATGAGTCACTAGCTCCCTGACACACAGTGGCCAAGTTCCAGCACAACCTTATTGTAGTCACGCTGCACACAGCAACCAATGGTCTCGTTCCACGTCATCGACTGCTGCTGATGACTCAAGGCCTGTGCTGGTGGATGGATGGGGTGTGCTGCCTAGGCTGGGACAGCAGAGTTGGAGACTGTAATCTACCTGCCAAATGTCTTCGACAGAGCTCTACATCCTCACATCACTGGCGAGCAGCCAATGAGGGAATTGTTGGCAGAGAGACTGTCATCTGAAAAAAAAAAAACTGCCACAGAGGGCTATTACAGTATGTTCCTTATGCTTGCTGTCAGTCCTGTTATGCTGTTATGCTGAAGTCAGCTTCTGTCTGGGCTAAATGCTCAAGGAACGTCCGGTGGTGGAAACAGAAAACTGTCCCTGTCCAGGTGCTCTGAGAAGTGAATGGTCAGGGATGTGAATGTGGGGAACTGAGTTAATACAATCCCCCTTGTTCATGAATTAATTCCCCCCCACATTTGTGCCCACTGAAGTGGTTGCAGCTGTCTGTTAATGCAACTTGTGAACAATGGGGAGTATTGAGTCTGTGTGTAGCTGCAGCTCACTCCTGTCTTCCTCTCCACAGTACCAAGTGGGGCAGCTGTACTCGGTGGCTGAGACCAGTAAGAATGAGACGGGTGGAGGAGAAGGGGTGGAGGTGCTGAAGAATGAACCCTATGAGAAGGACGGAGAGAAGGGCCAGTATACCCACAAGATATATCACCTGCACAGGTACGACTGGTCCATCCATTCATTCATCTACCCACCCACCCACCCATTCATTCATCCATCTACCCACCCACCCATTCATTCATCTACCCACCCACCCATTCATCCATCTACCCACCCACCCACTCATCCATCTACACACCAACTCCCACCCACCCACACCACCCACATGATTAAAACTATGAATTTGATAGTGGTTACATTTCTCCAGCCCCATCCCTCAGCTGTTTCCCAAAACATTGGTGGGGTGGTCATTTTGTTATTTCAATTGCAGATTGCACCTTCATACAGTACATAAAAACATATTTAAAAAAGAAACCGTTCAAATTATATTGAACAAGAATATAAATGCAACAATTTCAAAGATTTTACCGAGTTATAGTTCATATAAGGACACTTGTAAATTTAAATAAATTCATTAGGCCCTAATCTACTGATTTCACATGACTGGGCAGGGTTGCAGCCATGGGCTCCCACTGCGAAATCAGGCCCAGCCCCCCTCAGATGATCTCACAGGTGAAGAAGCCGGATGTAGAGGTCCTGGGCTGCCGTGGTTACATATGGTCTGCGGTTGTGTGGCCTGTTGGACATACTGCCAAATTCTATAAAACGATGTTGGAGGCAGCTTATGGTAGAGAAATTAACATTTAATTTGCTGGCAACAGCTCTGGCGGACATTCCTGCAGTCAGCGTGCCAATTGCATGATCCTTCAAAACTTGACATCTGTGGCATTGTGTTGTGTGACAAAACTGCACATTTTAAAGTGGCCTTTTATTGTTCCCAGCACAAGGTGCACCTGTGTAATGATCATGCTGTTTAATCAGCTTCTTGATATGCCACACCTATCAGGTGGATGGAGCCTAGTGGTTATGGAGCCTAGTGGTTAGAGCGTTGGGTCAGTAACCGAAAGGTTGATGGATCGAATCCCTGAGCTGACAAGGTAAAAATCTGTCGTTCTGCCCCTGAACAAGGCAGTTAACCCACTGTTCCCCGGTAGGCCATCATTGTAAATAAGAATTTGTTCTTAACTGACTTGTTAAATATTTCTTATATCTTTTTTTAATCTTGGCAAAGGAGAAATGCTTGCTAACAGGGAGATTAACACATTGGTGCACACCATTTTTGAGAAATAAGCTTTTTGTGCATATGGAACATTTCTGGGAACAACACCTTACGTGTTGCGTTTTATATTTTTGTTCAGTGTATATCAAATTCGACTGTTTATCTTTTTCAGTGATGAAGGTACAGATCTCTCATGGTAGGGTGGGCTATACAAATAGGGTGAACTTCGAGCACCTCTATCTCCTGAATGTTTTGGCATTTAGGGCCATGGGCAAGCATGTGGAGAGCTTTGTTCAAATGGGTGTGTTCATTTGGGTGCGGTGGGTGTGGTCAAAGGGATGTGGTCAAAAGGTGATTGAATTCATATGGTTCGACCCTATAATAAGATCTTACTTTCTCTCTGCAGTAAAGTGCCAAACTATGTGCGCATTCTGGCACCATCAACTGCTCTTAACATCCACGAGAAGGCCTGGAATGCTTACCCCTACTGTCGGACCGGTAAGTCCCCTACCCCTTCTGTAGAGACAGAAGATGTTGAATAATTAACTTGGGCATACATGCTTGCAGCCAGCACTGTGAGGACATGCTATTGGAATCTTTTTAGTGTCTGGACCTATAGCCAGACATTAATAGTTAGGGTATTAATAATGTACAGTGCATTCGGAAAGTATTCAGACCCACATTTTGTTACGTTACAGCCTTATTCTAAAATGGATTAAATTCAATTTTTCCCACATCAACTTACACACAGTACCCTATAATGACAAAATGAAAAGAGGTTTTTAGAAATTTTAGCAAATATATTAAAAATAAAAAAACAGATACCTTATTTACATAAGTATTCATACCTTTTGCTATGAGACCTGAAATTGAGCTGAGGTGCGTCCTGTTTCCATTGACCATCCTTGAGATGTTTCTACAACTTGATTGGAGTCCACCTGTGGTATATTCAATTGATTAGACATGATTTGGAAAGGCACACACCTGTCTATATAAGGTCCCACAGCTGACAGTGCATGTCAGAGCAAAAACCAAGCTATGAGGTCGAAGGAATTGTCCGTAGAGCTCCGAGACAGGATTGTGTCGAAGCACAGATCTGGGGAAGGGTACCAAAACAAATTCTGCCTCTTCCTAGAGCTGGCCGCCCGGCCAAACTGAGCAATTGGGGGAGAAGAGCCTTGGTCAGGGAGGTGACCAAGAACCCGATGGTCACTCTTGATAGAGCTCCCGAGTTCCTCTGTGGAGATGGGAGAACCTTCCAGAAGGACAACCATCTCTGCAGTACTCCACCAATCTGGCCTTTATGGTAGAGTGGCCAGACAGAAGCCACTCCTCAGTAAAAGCCACATGACAGCTCGCTTGGGAGTTTGCCAAAAGGCACCTAAGGACTCTCAGATCATTAAAAACAAGATTCTCTGGTCTGATGAAACCAAGATGGAACTTTTTGGCCTGAATGCCAAGCGTCACGTCTAGCGTAAACCTGGCACCATCCCTACGGTAAAGCGTGGTGGCAGCATCAAGCTGTGGGGATGTTTTTCAGCGGCAGGGACTGGGAGACTAGTCAGGATCGAGGGAAAGATGAACGGAGTGAAATACAGAGAGATCGTTGATGAAAACCTGCTCCAGAGTCCTTAGGACCACAGACTGGGGTGAAGGGTCACCTTCCAACAGGACAACGACCCTAAGCACACACCCAAAACAATGCAGGGGAAATTGACATCTCTGGAGAGACTGGAAAATAACTGTGCAGCAACGCTCCCCATCCAACCTGACAGAGCTTGAGAGGATCTGCAGAGAAGAATGGGAGAAACTCCAATTACAGGTATGCCAAGCTTGTAGCATCATACCCAAGAAGACTCGAGGCTGTAATCGCTGCCTTTGGTGCTTCAACAAAATACTGAGTAAAGGGTCTGAATACTTATGTAAATGTGATATTTCTGTTTTAAATGTTTATTAATTTGTAAAAATGTATAAAAGTCAGTTTTTGCTTTGTCATCATGGGGTATTGTGTGTAGATTGGAGGGGAAAAAAACTATTCCATTTTAGAAGAAGGCTGTAATGTAATAAAATGTGGAAAAAGTCAAGGGGTCTGAATACTTTTCGAAGGCTGTGTGTGTGTGTGTGTGTGTGTGTGTGTGTGTGTGTCTTATCAGATTGGTTGGCAGGGAGTTCGTTATTTCAAACAAATGTGTGAGATTATTTTGAAATCATCTGTTCCCCTAAACATTGTTTACACTCTGTCTCCTCATGTCCATCTCTTCCCCTATTGCAGTTATTACAGTAAGTACTATTTTCTTCTATACATTTACACATACAGTATGTTGCTGTTTACTTGCACACTATTCAGCTGTAAACATGGTGAAAGAGGAGCTGGTAACCTTGCCTGTCAAAAGGAAAGGAGAGAAGCGGATGGGTCTGACTCCCGAGTGGCACAGCGGTCTAAGACACTGCATCTCAGTGCTTGAGGCGTCACTACAGACACCCTGGTTCGAATCCAGGCTATACAACCGGCCGTGATTGGGAGTCCCATAGGGAGGCACACAATTGGCCCAAGTCTTAACTGACTTGCCTAGTTAAAGAAAGAAAGAAAAGACTGACACTCTTTTCGCCAGGGTCCCTGTGTCAGTGTTGTAAAGTACTTAAGTAAACTTACTTTAATAGTACTTTACTATTTATATTTTTGACAACTTTTACTTCGTTACATTCCTAAAGAAAATGATGTACTTTTTACTCAATACATTTTCCCTGACACCCAAAAGTGCTTGTTACATTTTGAATGCTTAGCAGGACAGGAAAATGGTACAGTTCGCGCATTTATCAAGAGAACATCCCTGGTCATCTCTACTGCCTCTGATCTGGCGGACTTACTAAACACATATACTTTGTTTGTAAATTCTGTCTGTGTTGGAGTGTGCCCTGGCTATCAGTAAATATATTAAAAAAATAAAAAAAAAATGGTGCTGCCTGCTTTGCTTAAAATAAGGAATTTGATTTATACTTTTACTGTTGATAATTCTGTTTTAGCGATTACATTTACTTTTGATACTTAAGTATATTTAAAACCAAATACTTTTAGACTTTTACTCAATTAGTATTTTACTGAGTGACTCACTTTTATTTGAGTAATTTTCTATTAAGGTATCTTTACTTTTACTCAAGTATGACAATTGGGTACTTTTTCCACCACTGATGTGTGTGCACATGCGTGTGCTTATGTGACTGTTTCAGCTGTTGTTACTTGTACCATTGCTCTTAGCTAATGTATCCCTTAAATTGTAATCACTAACAGTCCATATATTACAGAGTCAGTATTAGACCTGGGTTTGAAATCTTTCAAATAATATGAATGTTTGCTTTAGCCTACCTAGATTGCCAGATGGGTGGGGTTTACAGGTTAGGGACTATTATATTGATTAAGCCAGGCATGCTCAATCAAGCACAGATCAAGTATTTGACATTATTTCAAGTAGTGTTTGAACCCAGTATGTGTTGGTCACTTGAGACTGATCTTGTTCTTATTTATTGCTCTTCCTTCCTCCCACAGAATGAATACATGAAGGACAATTTTCTGATTAAAATTGAGACGTTGCACAAGCCCGACATGGGGGATCAGGACAATGTGAGTGAGCAGCTAATGTCATGAGTCTGAATGTATACCATGTCAACCATGGACCTCCCCTTTTACTGTATCTGTCAGACTCTTCCATTGACGTCATTTCAGACACTTAGTTCCACTGACGTAATTTGTGTCCATCCACTCACTTTGTGAAAGGATACAGAAACCCTTCTCGTGTGCATTTTTTGTTCTCAGACCTGTTTTGTTGGGTATGACACTGAATCAACATTTACACAATGTATAAAGTGCTGTGTTATCAGGGTTGGGGTCAATTCTATTTCAATTCAATTTCCCCTGAAATTGGATTTAGAATTGCAATCTGTTTATTTCCTGAAACGAGTGGATTTAAATTGGCCACAACCCTGCATGTTATACCTGGTCTATGTAGTGACTACTAGTGAGGCATTCTTAGCTCTTGAAGTTGGTAACTTACTATAAATGATTCCCTGCATAGGTACACGGACTAGACCCAGAGCAATGGAAGAAGACTGAAGTAGTCTACATCGACATCGCTGACAAAACCCAAGTGGATGCCAAGGTGAATGTACTAACAACTTATTATTAGTAATAATCATGCTTTAAACTCTCTTAGTGTTCTAAACCCAGACGCAGCAGGGTTGTACTCTTAATAATTGGAGAAAACAAAGTGACTGAAACAGGGAGGGACTGCCTGAACTAGTCCAATAGAAAATCCCTTACCGAGAAAGCAGGCTTCTGGCAAACAGTTGTGGCAAGTCTTTGGCAAATTTGCGGCCAGCTCATATTTTCAAATGAAATTAGTTTTGTGGCCAACTGTTGCAACAAATTTTGAGGCGACTTGTGAACTTCTGGCAAACAATTCTGGGAAACTTGTGGTCAACTTTCTACTATTTGCTTCAAACTGATTATGAATATGCAAATTAGAATACGTTTTTGATTACTTTGTGTATTAATAACAATGAAATGTTTTATCTACATAAACCAAATCACATACACATTTAAATGAACTTGCTTCTCACAGAGAACTCAACATACTAAATGTACTACAGGGCCTTCAGAAAGTATCCACACCACTTGACTATTTCCACATTTTGTTTTACAAAGTGGGATTAAAATTGATTTAATTGTCATTTTTGTCCACAATCTACACAAAATACTCTGTCAAAGTGGAAGAAAAATTCTAACATTTGTAAAAAGAAAAAAATTAAACCCTAATATTGTATATATTGATTAGATAAGTATTCAACCCCCTGAGTCAATACGTTAGAATCACCTTTGGCAGCGATTACAGCTGTCTTTCTGGGTAAGCCTCAAAGAGCTTTCCACAGCTGGATTGTGCAACATTTACCCATATTTTATTATTTTCAAATTCTTCAAGCTCTGTCAAATTTGGTTGTTGATCATTGCTAGACAATTTTCAGGTCTTACCATAGATTTTCAAGCAGATTAAAATAATCCATCTCCAAAAGTGAAGTTTTGCTTTGATGTCAAGTCAGCTCATGTTGTTGCTACCTTAGGTGTAGCTAACATGCTACTGAACAGTGAAACTAGCATATTGACATGCATGTTATTGGTATTAGCTAAAAAACAGCAACGTATTCACCTAAAAATGTAAGTTAGCTAGCTAGCTATCACATCAATTGTGCAAAATATGATAGCTGCTAGCTAGCCAGTCAGTGATGCTGACAGATTGAATCTGATCTAGCTAGCTAGCAACAAAATGTGTTTCACTCTATCCCATAAAACATGACATTGTTTACCAGGCATCAATTAGCTTAAACTATTTAAAAGTTTATTAGCAAGTTTTATAAGTTAAGACACTCACCAGACAACTTTGGTAGGTAGCTAGATAGCTTGGAATCCATTTTCCAACAAATGTATATTTTCCTTCTGACTGGTCGTCATCAACGGTTACTGGTCTTGGAACTCAATGTTTACCAGAAATGGCAACCATAACAATAAGGTTTTCTCTTAATGTCTAGGGGTTTGCCACAGATTCAAATACAATCTTGAGCGAACTGTTTGCCGCCATTGGCAATAAATATTATTGTTGACAAAGGTTTCCCACTGATTCAGCACTAGTGGCAAACATTTGCAAACTTCTGGCAACATTTTGTGGCAAGTTTGAACTTTGCCACATTTTTTGTTGTTGTTGTAAGGCTTAACACTTGTTTTTATTTACAAAATGTTCTACTACGTTTTGCAACGATGTGCCCTAATGAATATGACCCAGTTACCCGAACAGAATTAAATGGAACACTGTCATCTTACGCATCTGCTCACTCTGCTCCACACAGGACTATAAGCCAGAAGAAGATCCTGCCATATTCAAGTCAGAGAAAACAGGCAGGGGCCCCCTGGGGCCTAACTGGAAGGTACTACCCAAACCAATATTGCAACATTGTCATATTTTTCACATCAGCTAATTTCACAAGGATCTGTATATCCAGAGTCACAGTATATTTAGAGAGTTGGGCCAGTGCGGTCTTTGTCTGAACATTCTGAGAGAGACAATTTCACCTCCATAGTCGTGGCTAAGTGTAAATTGTTGCTTCCGCATTGTGCTGTTTATTTCTGATAGTTTTCCAAACCTATGAAGATGTCCAATGAAAGCAGATATGCAATTTGTTGACACCACAACACAGTACCAACTTGGATACACATTATCCCGAATGCTAATCAGTAAAAAACGTCAGGAAAATTCCCTGATCTATTTTGTTTGTTTACAGCCGGTCATTTCATAGGGAATTGTCAGAGGTGCTCTCGTATTGTTATATCACCCAAATGTAATAAAGGCCGTGGCACTCTTAATATACTGTATGTTTCTGGCTGTATCCATTCTGGTTCTGAAGCTCCATCATTATGTGTGTTATGAACTATTCTGCCTCTGCCTGACGGTGTAATAACTTTGTCTTTACCTCTGCAGAAAGAGCTTCCCAGCAACACAAAGTCTCCTCACATGTGCGCCTATAAGTTAGTCACAGTCAACTTCAAATGGTGGGGAGTCCAGAACAAAATTGAGAACTTCATCCAGAAGGTGCAGTAAGAGAAAGAGACTTGTCAAATTATTCCAGTATTTGCATAATATTCTGTTAGGATGCCTTCATATCACCCACTGTACATGCAAAAAATGACTCTGCCCTGAAACCGTGAAGAAGAAACTAGTAGACGCATTTAGCTGAGAAATAAGGTATCCGAAGCTGTGCGGTCTCTATGGGTGTGACTAAAGACTAGTTTACAGTAAAGACTAAGTGTTTTCTGTCCTCTAGTGGCCTCTAGTGATTTGCCATAGAAATGTTACTCCAAGTTGCACATAATAAATGCTGATATTAATAGTATTTGTTCCTTGTAATTATTTTTATTTCTTCCCCTCTTTGATTTCCAGCAAGAGAAGCGATTGTTTACAAAGTTTCACAGACAACTGTTCTGTTTGATTGATAAATGGATCGGACTGACAATGGAGGACATTCGACGTATCGAAGAGGAGACCCAAAAAGAGCTGGATGAGGTAATGTACTGTACATTTGTTTGGTCTTTTGGCATTAATTAACTCCGAATGAGATGTGCTACTGTCTTATCAGTTTTGTCATTAGGTTGTGGAAATTTGCTAAATGCTTTGTTGTTGTCCTAGATATCTTACTTATTGACGTGTTTGTGTGTGCGCGTGTGTCTTTCAGATGAGGGTGAAGGATCCAGTCAAAGGGAGTTCTGCTTCAGATGACTGAGGCTGTGCAGCTGTGACCGTGAGTACCGCTCTGTCTGCTCATCAGTGGCCGTGTTCAGGGTCGCTTTAAAGCCATTTGCAACCGAAAACAATAATGAGCGTTTCTTATTGGACAAGTCCATGTAGTCCCTCCCTGTATAACTTAATTTTCTTCCGCTTGGTACCTAATGAACAAGACCCATGAAACAAGGAGCATGCACCTTACCCCACATGACTCAGCTACCGTGTTATCAGTGTCATAGTGTAATCGCTCCCATCTCATACTCTATATCAGGGTTCCCCAAACGTGGCCCCCAAGTTTTCTGAGCAAGAAAAAAACGTTTTCAAATGTTTATTTTATTTAATTTTAATGTTCTACATAAAAGACTGTAAAAACAACAGCAAATCAGCTCCAAGTGATTTTAATTTTGGAAATCTGTTCCAAAGTATTCCCACGCATAATAGTGAGATATACTTTCTGTGATCGTATATAAATGTATGCAAGGTTTGAAATTATGTTTTAGTCAAATATATTATTTTCGGGTTTCTTGCGCTGCAGTTGTTTTATTGTTACTTTTTACCCCTTTTTCTCCCCAATTTCATGATCTCCAATTGGTAGTTACAGTCCTGTCCTATCGCTGCAACTCCCATACGGACTCTGGAGAGGCGAAGGTCGATAGCCATGCGTCCTCCGAAACATGACCCTGCCAAGCCGCACTGGAAACAGCGTACAACTGGCGGTCGTGTCAGCGTGCATGCGCCCGGCCCGCCACAGGAGTTGCTAGAGTGCGATGGGAAAAGGAAATCGCGGTCGGCCAAACCATCCCCTTACCCAGACGATGCTGGGCCAATTGTGCGTCGCCTCATGGGTCTCACGGTCCTGGCCGGCTGCGACACAGCCCGGGATCGAACCCAGATCTGTAGTGACGCCTCAAGCACTGAAGTGCCTTAGACCGCTTGCGCCTCTCGACAGGCTTGTGGCACAGTTTTCTTTTCTTCTGCCCCCTGACCACCCGCTCAAGAAAATAATTGGCCCGCGCCTGAATCTAGTTGATGATCCCTGCTCTATACCCTCAAGCAATATGTCCTCTTATAATTGTGCGCAAGGAAACAAGACGTGTCCATCTTGCAGATTTGCATTTGATAGAAGACTATAATCAAGTCTGACAGAAATCTTTCTCTCCTTCCACTTTTTCCAGATCTGTTACTGAGACACCAGCATCTCTGCCCTGCCCCAGTCCTTGGGAATCATATGGCTGTATGCAGACTTGACCCAAGGCTCTCTTCATCTCTGTCCCAGTCCTCTAAGGCCCTCCTATACTGTCCAGGCAAGCCATGGAGAGGCTCCAGCAGCCCAGAGGTCCACAGGCCCCAGCAGCCCCAGAGGGCCATCACATTCCTAAATAATTAGGTAATTTGTCAAGTTTTTTTTTTAATGGGAATTTTGTTTTAGAGTTGTAATGATAGTATTTTCTATTGTCTTTAATTCCTCATGTGTTTTGTGGACAAAGTTGAATTTATTGGTTACTCTTCCTGTCTTTCAAAACACGTTGTCTCTGTATTCCCCTCTTGGTTACATATAAATGTTTCTTTCCCGAGGCCAACCTGACAACCTGCATCAGCAGGCTGAAATCCAGTTGTAGTGTTATGGCTTTGGGCTTAGGGCTTTTTGGGCAAGAAATATGGAACAATGTACCTGGTCTCTCTTTGACTAGAGATCTGAGTTAAAAAACATATCCTGTACTGTATTTTTCTGTATTTATTTACAGGTCATTTTCTCTGTTGGATTGCTTAACACTTTTGTGCTTTAATCGATTGAGCAACATGTAGTTGTTCTATACGACCTATATTATTCTATATTAAAAACAATATATTTATACTCTGCATTCTGTGATTGTATTCATTTAATTGGTGCAAGAGCTGTGTTCCCATTTTTATGACATGCTTTATTTTCTTCACATCCTTTAAGTCAAAGAATTTCACCACATTTCACAGAAATGGTTTAAAAGATCAAGATAAGTAAATCTCTTAACCCATTGTTCATATGGTTTTTCAAAATTAAACTCACATCAGCAGAGTTTCCTAACTCTACCACATTTGAATCCCACTTATTTTCCCACAAGGTTTATGTAGATCTACAGACATTAATTTAGACTGCAGTTAGACTGACTGAACAGAAGCAGAGACACTAATTTAGACTGCAGTTAGACTGACTGAACAGAAGCAGAGACACTAATTTAGACTGCAGTTAGACTGACTGAACAGAAGCAGAGACACTAATTTAGACTGCAGTTAGACTGACTGAACAGAAGCAGGCTGCCAGATAAGAAGGCTCGATCCTGTGTAGTAAGTCAAGGATAACTATAGACGGTTGAGGGGGGGAAATATACCTATGTTGATAACATTCAAAATTATAGTTTATTTTTAATTGAAAGTTAGAGAGTGGAGTGATTTCTTTTAAAGTAACTTGTGACAGAGAGCAATAAATGTGCTTTTTTGGTGCACATCCCCATAGTTGCTGTTTTATGAGGGTGCATTTATTCAGAATTGTGGCACTGACCGAATTGAGGAAGTCAGAGGAAGAGGCGAAGCGAGAGGATTTACTCCGCCCAAAATCTGTCTGAGTGGATCTCTTTTCTTGCATGGAGGTCTATGAGAGAGTGTTGAATTACGTGAGGATTATTTGAACGAATAGAAGTTTCATAATGTTCATAAGTGGTTGCACGTGGCATTCAAATCAAAGTTTATTTGTCACGTGCGCTGAATACAACAGTGAAATGCTTACTTACAGGCCCTAACCAACAGTGCAATTTTTAAGTAAAAAATAGGTATTAGGTGAACAATAGATAAGTAAAGAAATAAAAAACAACAGTAAAAAGAATCTTTGAGAAAAACGACCTTATTGTGCCTGTTGTTCACATGCTTGCCTCCCTCTCATTGGCTAGAATGGTCCCACTGACCTGACCTCACTTATCTTCACTCATTGAGGATATGTATTGTAGGGAAGATGACGTTAATGCTCTGTTCGAAACTGATGGCGGGTCAGGTAAAGATGAGTGAGAATGAGTGGGCTACAGTCGTAAAAAAGAAAGTAAACAAAATAGGTAAAGTTGTGATGGAAACAAAGATATCCCTAGATTTGTTCATAGTAGGAGTTTTGGATCAATGTTACCTGGGGGATCCGTTTGAAGTCACGAGGTGTATCATGGATGCATAGGGTGAGGTGGCATTGGTGAGAGTCACAAGAGCTGGTCTTATTCAGATTTCCTGTGTTCCTGTTATTGACCATTGCAATAAATGCTACGTAGCATTTATTGCAATGGTCATAGACTACACAGCACAAAAAGAAGAAATTAGAGAACATTTGAGTTATTGTGAGTACAGCAGAGCGTTTTTTTGGGACTCGGTGAGCTTACAGCAGAGGCATTGCATGAAATCCTGTCAAAGGATGTTCCGCCCTCACAGGCCCCTGAGCCTGTGTAGGGATGTGACTCGAAAATGAATGTAAATGAAAGAGTGGGATGTTTTTTTTATTTTGTATGATGTTGGTTTTTTCCCTGTCCTATAATATATATATTTTTTTTATTATATAGTTTACCAACCATACAGAAGGTGGCGGCATTCAAATCTAATGCTTGTTTGTGGACTGCCATAATACCGTAGAAGAAGAAGCGCGGTCACTTGGCTACCTTTGAGGAAGTGCATGTGCAAAACGTAAACAAAGTGTTTTGGCTCATCTCACACACAACTGTCATTTTTCGTGGAGAATTTCTGTAATCCGAATTAGAGTAGGCTACAACAAAACAACAGGCATTGCCAGGTAGTAAGAACATTGTAAATGTATTATGTATACTATA
Source organism: Brachymystax lenok tsinlingensis (assembly GCA_030435695.1). Lineage (NCBI taxonomy): Eukaryota > Metazoa > Chordata > Actinopteri > Salmoniformes > Salmonidae > Brachymystax > Brachymystax lenok. The sequence goes on from CM059794.1 coordinate 9,978,593, forward strand.
TAGTATTATTTGTACTATATTTTAATCGGTTGTAATCATTAACACAGATCAAATTGCTAGACATCGTTAGCTAGCTAATTTAAAGGAACGAAGCTAATTGCTAACTAACGGTACTGGCATAGCTAACTTCTCATCTAATGTGTGAAAACATTCCTAACATTCCTTTCTTGACATTCAATACTTTAAAAAAAATTCAAACAACATATTGCGTGTGTGTTCGTATCATGCGTTTAGTGTTTGTACCGTTATCATGATTCCATGCTTTTGCAGCTGGTGAGATTATGGAGAATGATGATGATACCAAAGAAGACACCCAGTCACAAGTCAATAACTCAGTCAGCATGGAGAAGAACTGCTGCAACGAGGACACTTTCAGGTTTGAATTATCTCCTTGTGGTCATAGGAGCTCTAGCTAACAACTTTGATTAGAGAATATGTTTTGTTCATAAGGAGACACTGCACATTTCATTTGTTTACCCTCAATGGACACTACCCACCCAGTATCCCTTTCAGCAATGCAGTGGTGGTGGTGCAGGCAGCATAGCATTTGAACTGACAAAGAACTGCACATGGTTGGATTGTTGGTTACATAATATCTATGCAGGCTATTCAAAAATGTAATTGGAACAGCATGCACACAGGCATACTATTTCCTTATTAGGTCTGTATTCCCCCAGGCAGAACACAGTGCGTCACATTGTCTGCCAGTGCCAGTACCCAATACGAAGCTGAGAGCATAATATTGGAGTATTATTTTGATTAGGTTTCCCAATGCATTGCATTCCCACACATATTAGAGAAATAATCCATGCCACTCTTTCAAAATTGAAGGAAAGTTCAGTTAAGCAGATGATTGGGCCCAAGGTCTACTACCACCACTGGTACTTTGTGTTTCTCTTCTAAGCCTTGCTAGACGTTTCCTCATTGTGGACTGGTGTTGAGCAAATGATTACAGACTAAGTTGCATTTTCTAGCATTAAGGGGTCGTTTTCACAAGGTGGGTCTCACGTGGCCCCTTCTTGATCCCGCTTAGCCCGTAATCTTCTCAGTCTACTTCAGACCCTCCAGAAATATTCTCAGGTCCCTCATTCACTTCCAGAAGCTGGATTTTATGAAAGGCATCATTGCTCTGCCAAAGGTATACATTAGTCGTCAGATATGTCTTAACTGCTCTATCCTACTCTTCTTCCACCTGTTACACTGTAGCCATTTCTGTGCTTTTACGACATCAGGAGTTCTGTATGGTTTTTCATATCAAATTCAGACTCACACAGGATGCCAGGGGAAAGTGCAGTGATGAGGGTCTCCCTTTGATGGATCTTGGATCAAGAAAAAATTGCCAAGGACATAAATCTGCAGTTGGACCACTGTAGAAGACCCTATGATCTCTACAAATATTCAAGTATCCAAATCTCCATTAAAGGAAAAACTAGTCATCTCCAGTGAAACTTTCCCCTTGTAAACAAGGAAGAACCACCTGTCTTTCTGAACTCCTCATCGCATCAGTGACCTCCTCCATATTATCCTCCTCTCTTCCCGACACTGAGATTCCTTCCAGAAGGTCACCCACAATGGATGAGATCCGCCGGTTGTTCGGTTCGCCCATAGGGCGCGTCCGCTCGGACAGCATAGCCAGCTCTGCCACCCAGTCCTCGGGCAGCCGCCTGCTGCTGCGCCAGCGCCTCGCCCAGCTCATGACCTGCGTGGACGACCTGGACCCCTCGCCCCAGCTCCAAGAGCAGGTGGTACGCAGCTTGGACAACGCCTTCCTCATCTGTGGTAAAAGGGCCAACCGGACCAAGAAAGACAACTTCAGGTGGACATTTATAGGCTTTGCCGAGTTCCTCTTTTCTGACTCTTTGGCCTTATTTCGACTTGACTTCCTCTTTCTATGTTTGTTTAACATCAGATTTGTTTTAAATCAAAATGCATTGCACATGGTTCTTCATTGCAAGGGTTTAGTTGATGAACACAAAGTACCTTAAGACTGGATACTAATGATTCTTCTTCCAGCAATGACTTCTCCATTTTATTCCAATGTTGTCTGTCTTCATCTGAATACAGAGGGTCTAAGTTGATAGAGAAGTTAGACACATTTTTCATGTCTTGATTTTAGGCCTTGGACCTTTGGTTGATCACCCTCTTGAGCTCAGAGCAGGCAGGCAGTGTGTGCTATCTCTTCCGTTCTGGATCGTAATCTCTGGCATGCTTATCTTTTGATTTGATAACCCAAAATGTCATTTTGTTAACAGAACTGAACGTTTATGATATTAGGATCATAGAGATCACAAGTCAATGTTCAGTGTTCTATTCAGTTCTGTGCTTAGGACATGGAAAGGGATTGACTTTGTTCTTTGTTGAGAAGTGTTCTTCTTTCACAGTTTTTGAATTGATATAGACTATGGTTAGAGAGCTGTGTCTAGGCTTTATCAACCACCACTGTCCATTCAAGACTGGCAAAACATGTTGTTGCTGTGTAACTAAATAAGCTTCTGAAAGTTTCAGTCCAATTTGTCAGGCTTTTGCGCTAATGAGTTTCGGAGAAAACTACTGTGCAAGTGAATCGTGATCTGCTGTACTTTCTCTCTCTCTCTCGCTCTCTCTCGCTCGCTCGCTCTCACTCATTCTCTCTTTCTCACTCCCTCTTTCTCTACATCTCTCTTGCTTTCCATCGCCCCCTCTTTACTCTCTCTCTCTCTCCCTCTTTCTCTCTCTCTCGCTCCCTCCAGGCTTCACATGGTCACGTGGAATGTCGCTACAGCTGATCCTCCAGATGACGTCAGCTCCTTGCTTCACCTGAACTCCCCAAAGGCCCCAGACCTCTACGTGATTGGGTGGGTTGCGGAGCTACTGCATGCTGATTGGACATTGATTGAGACAGACAGTACAATGGCATGACAGGAAAATCTGTTTTTTTCCTGTGTAAAGTCTACAAAGTTTACTCAGAGTGGCATGGAGAAAATGCTTCAGTAGGTTTATTTGTATGATACTAATGTTACTGTCAACAATAGTTATAAACTGTGTGTGTGTCTTTTGTAGTCTCCAGGAGGTGTACGCTGCTCCTCACAGGTTCATCATAGACATGGCTGTTGAGGACTCCTGGAGCCATCTCTTCATGTCCAGCCTGGCACCACGAGGCTACCTGAAGGTACAACAATAGGACAATATGGCTTCATAACACTAATAATACCACTCCAGCACCATAGACCGGTTTGAACTAGTTTTATGCCACCAGCCTTAGTCTGAAGTAACAGAAAAAATGTGCTCTCAACATAATTTGTCCTCACAGTTTATTTTCACCTTCTTGTCTTTCAAAGCGATATAATTTGCATTTGACTTTCTCCCGGTTACATAAAAACCCTGACAAATTGCCCAGGTTTAGATAACACAGTCTTAGGGTGTCTTGTTGTGTTACAGGTGTCCTCCATCCGAATGCAGGGCCTCCTGCTGCTGTTCTTCTCCAAACTGGCTCATGTTCCTTTCATTAGAGATATCCAGGACACCTACACGCGCACAGGCATCTTCGGCTACTGGGTAAGATCAGGCTCAGTGGATGTTATTACTTATTAGGACAGCTTATAGCAAGTGTTACAATGCACTGTAAGTGTATTACTAGGCATTATAAATGCACTTATAAGGCATTATGTGTGTGAGCCTCACAGAAAAAGGGTGTTATTCGTACATTTGATTGATTGACCTTGCGCCCAACAGGGGAATAAAGGTGGGGTGTCCATCCGTCTGTCTTTCTACGGTCACATGCTCTGCTTCCTCAACTGTCACCTGGCGGCGCACATGCAGTACGCCTCGCAGCGCGTCGACGAGTTCGAGTACATCCTGGACACACAGACCTTCGACCCCAAGAAGACCCCGCACATCCTCGACCACAAGTCGGTGTACATTAAACGCACGTTGTCAATTGAGTGGGCATTTGTCCTGTATTCACACAGTTGCTGCCTCAGTGTTTATCAATGGAGGAGCTTGGCATCTGCTTGTGATAGGGTTTGGCATCTGCTTGTGATTTAAGTTCTGCTGTGCTCTCTCTTAGTTGAACGTTCACAGTGGCCTTTCTCTCTCTCTCTCTCTCTCTCTCTCTCTCTCTCTCTCTCATTCCCGCTCTCTCAGGCTGGTCTTTTGGTTTGGGGATTTGAACTTCCGCGTCCAAGATCACGGCATGCATTTTTTGCGCAACTGCATCACCAGCCATAAGTTCAACTTGCTGTGGAGCAAAGACCAGGTCAGACTCGTGAGAGATGCATTTGTTTTGCTCTATCTTGGAGAATACTATACCTAGATTTGACTAGTGTGGAAAACAGGCAGCGGCTTTTCATTTAACACGTGTTTGGTTGTCTTTGTTTTCATGCACGTAAGACATAGGATGTGTCCCAGACGGCAGCCTGTTTGTTCACTTTATAAGTGCACTACTTTTGACTAGGGCCCTTAGGGCTCTGATCCAAAATAAGTGCACTGTTATGGGAATGGGATGCAATTCGGGATGCTGCCATCGTATCTCCTGAGGATGTTAAATGTAGTTCTTGTCTTGTCATTCCGTGCGGTTGTATCAGCTGACCATGATGAAGAAGAAGGAGGCTGTCCTGCAGGAGTTTGACGAGGGACCTCTGGACTTTCAACCGACGTACAAATTCGACAGGTTCTCTGACCGCTATGACAGCAGGTAATGGCGTACGTGCAGTCACAGGCGTATGGGAACACTCGCACATGTACAGACTGTTAATCACTCCTTGCCTCTATAAAGCATTCACCGTTGTTTTCTTTCAGATTTCCCACTTTTTGTGTCATCTTTTCCGCTTGCTCTTACTGAGCGGACTCCCCGCTCTCCTCACGAGACACTATTATTCAACCGCACACCCTCTGCTCTCTCGTTCGACTTCACAGGCCCCACAGGACATGGTTTGTTTTTCAGTAAGCTGCTCAAAACACCCCTCTCTTAATGCCCCCTAATACCCCTTAAGCAGTATTCTGCTCCTGCACAATAATCCCACTAGAATGGTTGTAAGACGGTGACGGATATAATTTTTGCCTCTCTCCTCTCTCTCTCTCCCCTCTCTCCTGCCTACAGGACAGCAGACCTTGCTGTCTTGTTTATGTTGTTGTTGTGGTTTTCTGCTGATGTGAATGCTATGGGATATATATACACCATAGTTGTCTGCAGCTAACACGGTTGTCTCTAACAGTACCTGCAGTATATCAAAGTTGCTTTTATCTTCATATGAAGCCGTTTGAAAATTCCATTGAAGCGTATCAGCGTCGTGGCTGCCATTCTCAGTGGACACAGTATTCTGGATTTGTTAAGGCTAATTAATTTAACCCCCACAATACCTTCTCTCTCATACAGAGAGCGAGAGAGAGCAGCTTTGCTAGCTGACTGTACCATAGCGTCTGTGTGGGCGTAAGCAGCTGTCAGGTTCTAACAGGCATGGCTACTAGCTATATACAGCACAACCTCCTTTCCTGCTGCTTGGATTGTTCACTATGGACTTCTAACGAATCGCTATATACAGTGCGCTCGGAAAGTATTCACTTTTTCCACGTTTTGTTACGTTACAGCCTTATTCTAAAATTGATGAAATGGTTGTTGTTTTTCCCCTTGTCAATCTACACACAATACCCCATTCTGACAAAGCAAAAACAGTTTTTTATAATTTGTTGCAAATGTATAAAAACATTAAATAAATTGAAATATTACATTTTACGTAAGTATTCACGTTACTCAGTACTTTGTTGAAGCACCTTTGTGAGCGATCGGGTATGACGCTACAAACTTGTATTTGGGGAGTTTCTCCCATTCTTCTCTGCAGATCCTCTCAAGCTCTGTCAGGTTGGATGGGGGAGCACAGCTATTTTCAGGTCTCTCCAGAGATGTTCGATCGGGTTCAAGTCCGGGCTCTGGCTGGGCCACTCAAGGACATTCAGAGACTTGTCCCGAAGCCACTCATGCGTTGTCTTGGCTGTGTGCTTAGGTTCGTTGTCTTGTTGGAAGGTGAACCTTCGCTGCAGTCTGAGGTCCTGAGTGCTCTGGAGCAGGTTTTCATCAAAGATCTCTCTGTACTTTGCTCCGTTCATCTTTCCTTCGATCCTGACTAGTCTCCAAGTCCCTGCAGCTGAAAAACATCCCCACAGCATGATGCTGCTGTCGCCACCATGCTTCACCGTAGGCATGGTATTGGCTAGGTGCTGAGCGGTGTCTGGTTTCCTCCAGATGTGATGCTTAGCATTCAGGCCAAAGAGTTCAATCTTGGTTTCATCAGACCAGAGAATCTTGTTTCTTATGGTCTGAGAGTCTTAGGTGCCTTTTGGAAAACTCCAAGCGAGCTATCATGTGGCTTTTACTGAGGAGTGGCTTCGGTCTGGCCACTCTACCATAAAGGCCTGATTGGTGGAGTGCTGCAGAGATGGGTTTCCTTCTGGAAGGTTCTCCCATCTCCACAGAGGAACTCTGGAGCTCTGTCAGAGTCACCATCGGGTTCTTGGTCACCTCCCTGACCAAGGCCCTTTTCCCCCGATTGCTCAGTTTGGCCGGGCAGTTGTGGTGGTTCCAAACTTCTTCCATTTAAGACTGATTGAGGCCACTGTGTTCTTGGGGACATTCAATGCAGCAGACATTTTTTGCAACCCTTCCACAGATCTGTGCCTCGACACAATCCTGTCTCGGAGCTCTACGGGAAATTCCTTCGACCTCATAGCTTGGTTTTTTGCTCTGACATGCACTGTCAACTGTGGGTCCTTTATGTAGAGAGTTGTGTAACTTTCCAAATCATGTCCAATCAATTGAATCAAGTTGTAGAAACATCTCAAGGATGATCAATGGAAACAGGGTGCACCTGAGCTCAATTTCGAGTCTCATAGCAAAGGGTCTGAAAAATTATGTAAATAAGGCTTTTCTGTTGTAATACATTTTCAAAAATGTCTCTATGGGGTATTGATGGGGGGGGGGGGAAATAATTTCATCCAATTTAGAATAAGGCTGTAACGTATGAAAATGTGTAAAAAGTGATAGGGGTCTGAATACTTTCCGAATGCACTGTAGCTGAATGTATTCATGTGTGCGCATGTGTTTATGTGGGGGGTGGGGGCGTACGCGGGGTATTTGTATGTGTCAGTGTCATTACATACGGCCTCCACCACTGTGTACTAATCAGTACAATTGAGAGGGAACTCACTGCATGAGTCACCCAGTGAGACGGGTGGTAAACTAATCAGCTGTGAGAGACGACTAATGAGGGATATGAAAGGATACAAAGCACTGTGGAATCCGATCCATCATGTAGAGCAGACTGAAGTAACACTGAGATGGAGGAAACGCTACAGAAATCCAGCTACCTTATGAGATGACTTATCATACTCTCTCCATCTCTAACACTCTCTCTCTCATGTCATTCTCTCATACACAGGCTTTGTTCAAATATCCACACGAGCATACTACTAGAATGAAGAAATGTATTGGGCATGCATTCTAAGTGATATACTTATTTACTTTCTGTTTCTCTACATCTATCTCCTTGGTCGTCTCTCACTAAATCTCTTCGCTTGTCCGTGTGCCTGTTTCTCTCCATCTCTCCTATTCTGACAATCATTCTCTTTCTCTCTTTCCAATTTTCTCACTAAATCCCTGTCTCTTCTCTCGTCCGCCCGTCTGTCTGTCTGCCCAGTGGTAAGATGCGTAAGCCGGCCTGGACCGACCGGATCCTGTGGAGGGTGAAGCCTAAAGAGACACCCCCAGAGGAGGAGAAGGACGAGGACAGGGACTCTGGTCTGGATGAGAAGAACACCAAGCAGCAGCAGGAGGAGGAGGAGTTCCCTCTGAAACTCAAGCAGGACTCGTACACCAGCAACATGGAGTACGGCGTCAGCGACCACAAGCCTGTCATCGGCATCTTTACCTTGGAGGTGGCTGAGACAGCGGCATTTCCCTTTCCCACGTCTGAGACCGTATTAACAGAGTATCAGTGCTGATCTAAAATCTGGTCCTTTCTGTCCGTATGTTACTCATTATGATCTAGGAGGCAACACTTACTGACCCAAGATCAGCACTCCTACTCTTGAGGCGCTTTTTGAATACAGGCCCTGGACTGCTTTTCCATTGTGACTCTTGATAGTGAAACCGTATGATGCAAATATACTCCTTTATACTCCTTCACCCTGTAGCCAATCCTGACTACCTCTTCCCTCCATATGTTCTGCCATTCCCTCCTGTCTGTCCCCACACTGTAGTTGAGGAAGATGTACGAGACGCCGTTGGTGCGCGTGTGTGCCGAGGGTGAATGGAGCGCCGACTTTGACGCCATGGTGATCTACAGCCCTCTTCAGCCCTTCCCTTCTAGTGCCTGGGACTGGATAGGCCTCTACAAGGTCAGAGTCTACTTAACCCTCTGATGTTCTTTTCAATCATAGTCGTACTGTATCATCGACGAGTCGTTTTTAACAGGTGTTTGTTTATGTGTTACAGGTGGGATTCAGGAGTGTTTCGGACTACATTACCTACACCTGGGTGAAGGATGATGAGGTCTCTTTTAATGACGAGCTCACCCAGGTAATATGACTGCGCGCGTGTGTCTTTTGTGTTTTATGACATGGTGATGCTCAACTATGTTTCTGTGTTTATCCAGGTCTATGTGAGCAAGGATGAGATTCCGGTGCTGGGAGGGGAGTGTGTGCTCTGTTACTACTGCAGTACGCTCCAATGCATTGTGGGTATTAGCTCACCCTTTAAGGTAAGTGCAAGTGTACTGTAAGCCACCAAGAACAGTCTAGACATTGAGAATATACATACATGCTCTCATACATTCACATACATTTTGTGACAGTTTTCTGGATACTGGTTCAGCCATGTCCTGGACTAAAAAGATTGGAGATTTTCCATTGAAGTTTGGATTTATAAATGTCTTCATCTGGTTTTAGGTACAAGAGTCCAAAGTGGCCGTTGAGGAAGGTCTAGCGCCGGAGAACATCAACGGCCTTGACAAGGCCACAGCCAGTTAGGACCTGTGAGTGGACCAGACATGCCCTCGAACACTGTCTGTCCGTCTATTCTGTTACACATCTGCCCTTTTGACCTTGGGTCGCCTGTCTGCAAGCTGTGGTGCTGCTGGAGTCATGGAATGTTACTTAAAAATGATAGGCCAGTGCACTTTGTTTTTAATTAATCATACTGTTTAGCTGTCTTGTTCTCCACTGCCAGTTGTGGTGGCAACAGTAACCTGTGTCTTTATTTCTGTTCTGTTCAGATGTTGATCCCGCTTTTAAAATCAGTTGCAGTATAGTTTTAAGAAAGGTTCAGTGTTAGTTTTGTTCAGTGTATTTGTTGTTGTTGGTGTTTGTCTCTTTGGATTCATACAGAACACATTGGACATTGACAGCTTGTACAAAAGTTGAACGTTGACATCAAAGTCGTGGCTGTTTCACTTGAACATTTGACCAATCATATAATGATATCATTAATGCATGATTATCACATAATTATTTTTTAAATAATGGTTCATATATTTTTATTTTCTCTTTGCGAACTTAGTCCTCTGTTAACAAAATCCTTTGTGCTATGCTATTCCATGCCAATGCAATTTCTAATAGAGGATATGTTTGAGAAATGTATTGCATAATTTGATCTTGTTCATATTCATGACCATGCCCTTTTTATGGCTGTGCGTAAAGGTCACTGGTTTATGTATATTATTAAAGTCATTTTGGTTTTAGTAAGTGTGATTGGGGATGAAAAGTTATTTAAGAAAAAGTGGATTCAACAAATGCCTCAATGTTAACAACCTGTAGATAACTGTTCAATGGATACTTTGGTACAAAACTGTCTTTCCTATTTGATTATTTATTGCTACATTGGATAATTATGAATAATTATTGTTCTTATTCTTAAAACATATGCAAGTCTTGCTTGTACTGTACGCATCAACATTTCAGCCGTAGAACTTCTTATACTTTTCTGTGACCAATTTTCAGCATAAGCGAGACCTGTTCAAATGTCTTTATTAATGTCTTTTAAACGCTTGTACATTTACTTGTAACGATTACTCAAGCCACTTTATTCAGTATTTACAGTATATTGAAAATTAAGAGTGCTCTATTTTCTCAGTAACAAATGTGGTAAATGAATGAATACAAATGTTATACTGTAACCCATTTAAGGCTTAAATAAAGCAAAAATCTAAGTGATGATGCCTGTCATTTATCACTATTCTGGAATAAAAATACATTCAGTCATTTCTAGACCTTCTTTGGTACAATGCGGCCTGCTCTTTTTATTTTATTGCAATGCGAATTTGCTTAATTTGACAAACTATCATCTTAGTTGGAAACAAGAACTATACATTTCTAGAACAAGAAAGCTTTTTTTTCATTAACGGGTATTTAGAAGAGTTGTGCAAGGATGAAAATAATAATGGACATTAGGAACAACAATTCCCAACAGACTCTGAACATCAAAACGATCTAAAGGATGTTCAACCAGTCAACTGATTTACACTTTAGTCAAAGAGAGAAAAACATGTCCCAAAATTCAAAGGTTGAGTGAGTAAAAAGTTTAACTTTTATAAAGGGCTTTATAAAATACATTAATTGATTGATCAACTCATTGGCTTGAAGCAACGTTCCTTACAGTATACAGTAAGCGCTGCTTCCAGTTTGATCGCCAATCCGATCCAGTTGCAATTCAAGACCAAGGTACATACAGTAGACATACAGGAATTACATTTTACTCTTCTAAACACACAGACGCAGTGCACAAAGTAACCATGGCATTGCAGCGGGCGTTTATAACATTTTGAAAAGGGAAGTTTAGTGCGTTTTAGAATAGTAAAATGTCACCCTAGCCTATTCCAGACTTTTCCTTATTGGGGTGGGTACTCCCAGCCATAAAAATAGGACTAGATTCTAAATCGATTGGATAGATCTAGGCCTACTTCTATGCTTCCAGCCCTGTACAGCCCAGACAGTGTTTACAGACAGTGCTCGAGGTGGGCCAGCAGCTCTCGGTGGTGGCTGGTGGGGTACTGGGCACGGCAGCTGGGGCACTCTAGGAAGCTCTCGTTCAGCACCTTGGGGACCTGAGAGTGGGAGGTGACGCTCTCTTTGGAGGACTTTAGGGGTGCTGGGGGTCTGCTGTGAGCGCTGGCCTCGTACAGGCAGGACAACTCCCTCTGCCCCTTCTCTGACTTGAGTTTGGCGACGTGGTCCTTTGCCTTGCGTAGCTCCTTCAATACCTTGTGGAGGTGTTGTTGTAGATACTGACAGTCTCGCTTCTCATCCTCCAGGTCTTTGGCAGACACCTGGATCTGCTGTTCCAGAATTGTGACACGTTTCTGCTCCTCATGCAGGCTCAGTAAGGATTTCTGCAGTAGATTCACCTGTACCAGGAGCTCAGCAGACCTGATCTCCTTTTCCTCTAGTCTAGCCTGGAGTTCCTCCATGTCACCCCACAGATGGCCCTCTCTGTCCCCAGAGCGACGCTTCTCCTTCTGGACACTCTGCCGGATCCTCAGCCTCTCCGCCTGGAACTGCTGCCACACCTCTCCCACCTCTCTCTGCTTCTCCTCATACCTACACTGCAGCTCAGACAGTTGTCTCTGGGCTGTATTGACCTGCTCTCTCTGAGTTTCCAGCTCCCTCTTGGTCGTCAGTAACACTTTCTCATAGTGCTTCTGTATCTGCACTGACCTCTCATCTGAATGGGCGTCTTTATGCTGCTGTGCGAGGGCCTGCTTGGCCTGGTTCAGCTGCTGTTCCAGCCCAAACACCCGGGCCAACACCACCTTCACGTACGCCTCTCTCTGCTGGTCGTAGGCCAGCCACTGTTGGTTCTTTTCCAGGGCATCTTTGAGGTGGTCGTGGCTCATTGCAGTACTGGTGGTGAATACCTGTCCATCTGATGGGCAGCTCTGCTGCCCAGCGCCAGGTCTACTACTCTCCAGCTCCTGGCACTTAGCAGACACTGACACCAGCTTGTTCTTAACGTCCTCTGTCTCGGCTTTGAGTGACTGGAAGAGTTTTCTTCTCTGGTCGGCCTCCCTGACATAGTGGTCTATCTGGGCCTGCAGACCGGCCACTGTCTCACCCTCTGTCGCATGGGCCTGCTGCCAAAGAGAGCAGATTTCCTGGTCTCTTGCCAGCAGCTGCTGAGCGTTCTTCTCCCGTAGAGTCTCCAGGGACAGGATTTTCTCTAATAAAAGCTTGTTCTTTTCAGAATCTGATCGTTCTTCTTTCTGAGGAGACAGCTCATCCAATGACTTCCTGAGATATGCATTCTCCTTTCTGAGTTTACTGATCTCCATATCATTTTTAGAGCAACACAGCCTTCCACCTATCTTGTCAACGAAGTTGTTTTTGTTGCTGGATGACATCGTTGCTAAGATAGCTAACGTTAGCTAGCAAATTGCCTCACACAGATGTTGTTAGAATCCAAATCGGGTCCCTTCGCTGGCCTTTTAAATTTCCCGCGGTTGATAGCTCCGCCCAGATTACGATGTCTTGCGTTGCTCTAGCAACGGTTTGTTTACGATCTGTTCTTTAGTTCATTCATTGAGAGACAAGACGGGCAACATTGTTGCAACTTTTAACACGAACCAGTGTTTCACACCGCACTGTAAAGGTATAGTAAGAAGAGAGATTTAGCTCACTACTTATATTTTCTTATATTCTTGCAAGCCATGTTTGTTAGCTAGTTTGCTCAAGTTTATATGACAACTAGCTAGCTAGCTTGCTAACATTACTGTAGCTAGTCAAAAAAATAAATAATGTCCATCCTAGTTAGCTACTGTAGCTAATTGCTATTTAGTTGGTACTTTGCTAGGCTATTCACTAGTTTTGGTAAAACATGATCTGCCTTATTGTGTGACATTTGTGATGTTGTTGCTGTATAGAAAGGAAAGGTTATTGTTTTTCCCCTCTTCCAGACTGAAAGAATTGCAGTGGAGAAATGTCTAGGTTGATGGACCCTCCGCCCAAGTTCCTGCCACCAGAATGGAGGCTTGCAAACCAAATACATTATGGGAGTGCGGAGGCTGAGCGTTCACGCTCTGAGCGACTCACGGCTGAGAGTAAGAGGCTGATAGAGGAGAGTGGCATGGCAGCCAAACGCATGCAACAGGATGCCAACAAGAGACTGGGTAAGATGACATCAATTAGAAGAGATGATAACAGAATCTGTTTCTGTCAAAGTAGTGGTTGATCCATCACTGCAAATGAATGGTTTGTCTGTTCCCACTTCGTAATGACACATTGTCATGAGAATTTTCGTTCTCAATTGTTGACATAAACTATCAGTCAGGCTTTGAATAATTCCTAGAGGTTGTAAAGCTCTAGTTAATGATAAATTAGACAAAGTCCCATATCTGCAATTTGGTCCGGTTGTTTATTCATGAGAATTCTGAATTTCAAAGGTGAACACAGTCTTTTTATATTGTATAGGCTTTAAGCTAAACACCAATGATACAAATGCCCCACCCTCTCTAGGAAATAGTGTTTTCCCACAGTACCCATTCATTGGCTTATCACAATCTTTGCAACATAAGTCAGACTTGGACAGCTCCTAGTATCCCTCCTGTCCCAAGGACAGGGTTCTCACAAGAAGTTTCACAGTGGTCACAAGTTGTCTGCCACAAGCTGTTCCTGTTATCAGTTCCTACTTTCCTACGCACAAACATTTTAAGCCATTATACAGAGACAGGTTAAAATACTGTTAGTTATTGTTTATCTCATTACCTTAAAAGTATAATTCATTTAGTCATCATTAAACATTTAAATCATATGAAATCATTTATAACACACATACATTACATGACCATCTCTGATAATACCCAACCACACACCATTCTTACCATCCTATCTCTGTGTTCAGAGCAGAGAATCCATGACATCAAGTTCTGGAGGACAGAGCTGGACCAGAAGCTGGAGGAGATTGTCCAGGAGATTGAGGTGCTGATAACCTGTAAGAGCCGGGTGGAGAGAGCCTTGGAGAGCTGTGCCGAGCCCCTCAGAGTTGCCCTGCAGTGCCTGACTGAACGGTGAGGAGTAAACTCCCAATCAGTCAGTTGGGAAATGCAGTGATACACAATTAGGTGGGAAGGAGTCTGCTCACTGTTCCAACAGTAGTCGCCAGACTAAGACCAACAGATAAGAAGGAGATCCTTCAGTAGTAGTGCAACCTGGTATCAGAGCATTTTGTATTATGCTGTATGTAAATTCTAGGGATTCCATTTAGTATGATATGTTACATATGGAATGTATTAATTTGTGGATGTGCATCACCCATTTTGTTTGATATGTTACGAATTACAATTCATATTATATGTTACCAATTTGTAAAATGTACAACATTTTATGAATTTGCAAAACGTACAGTGTTACACATTTTTTAAATGTATGATATGTTACAAATTCTGGCTAGGTGGCTAACTTTAGGTTTAGGCTAGGGGTTGGGGTTAAGTTTAGGATATTAGGGGAAGGGTTATCTAACAGGGTTAGGGTTAGCTAAAAGGGTTAGGGAAAGGGTTAGCTAACATGCTAAGTAGTTGCATAGTAGCTAAAAAGTTGTAAGCAAACTTTCGGTAGCTTGGTGTGTAGGAGCGTTGGACTAGTAACCGAAAGGTTGCTGGATCGAATCCCCGAGCTGACAAGGTAAAAATCTGTCTTTCTGCCCCTGAGCAAGGCAGTTAACCCACTGTTCCCCAGGCGGCGATGACATGGATGTCGATTACGGCAGTCCCCTGCACCTCTCTGATTCAGTTAAATGCGGAAGACACATTTCAGTTGAATGCATTCAGTTGATGTTCGCGTTATACCCTACTTTTGATCTTTGCCTTAAGTAACCATCTGTCTCCATGTGTGTTTCAGGCAGAAGCGTGTTTCCATTGACCTGGTACATGACGAGGTGGAGCGGGAACTGATGAAGGAGAGGGAGGTGATCGAGGGAGTGGCATCACTGCTGAACCGCACCCTGGAGCAGACCAATGAACAGATCAGGTGGGTGAGGGGAGGAAGTGGTTCGTCACACACACACACACGATCAAGTCTCATTATCTCATTATTTTTCTGTTCTGGCTCCAGACTGAACCGCTCTGCAAAGTACTACCTAGAGAAGGACCTACGGGACAAGTTCCAAGCAGAGCAGATTGATGGTTTCTGCTCCATCCTCACAAACACCTCCCCGAATATTGACAACGTGACTAGTCAGACATCACTCGCAGTACCAGGGTAAAACGATGACGCTTTGTGTTTGTGCAATGTGGGGCAGTATGAAATACAATGAAACTAAAGATCATCCCTTCTCTTCACCAGGAATGCAGTCTCACCTGCATCAAAAGTCATAATTCTACACATAGAAATAGAAGGCCTGTCACAGTGCTTTGTGATGGATAGTTGGGGCATTCTGCATACAGTAGGTCCATTAGAAGCATTATTCTCTTCAGCCAGCAGAGATCAGTGTAATACCTCCTCTAACCACCCTACCTATCTAAATGTTTTCTACAGGTTTTTATATTTATTTAACCTTTATTTATCTAGGCAAGTCAGTTAAGAACAAATTCTTATTTACAATGATGGCCTACCCCGGCCAAACCCTAACCCGGACAATGCTGGGCCAATTGTGCGCCGCCCTATGGGACTCCCAATCACGGCCGGTTGTGATACAACCTGGTTAACCTGCCATCCTTTCATGACACAATGAACAAAAAATATACAACATTTAATTCCTCCAATCCTAGTGCCACAGTGACACCAGAGGAGTGGCAGACCTTCTCCAACATCAACATCCTCAAAGCAGAGCGCGAGAAGAACAACTCCCTGTCGCTGAGGGCTCTGGTAGACAGCCTCCTGGAGCAGACAGCTGCTGACATGCGCAGGCAGCACAATGCTATGGGCACTGCCCTCCGGCTGCAGGTCCAGGAGACCAAGACAGCCAAAGGACAACTAGAGGACCACCTGGTAAAGGTAAGCAGGAATGTGAAAAAGCATACTTCATATGCATAACCCAAGCCATTCTCCCCTATGATTAGTTACTGAAGCAATTCCCCCACATTTTAAATTACAGTCATTTAGCAGACGCTCTTATCCTGAACGACTTACAGGCGCAATTAGGGTTACACACCTTGTTCAAGGGCACGTCGACAGATTTTTTCACCTAGTCAGCTCAAGGATTTGAACCACCGTCCTTTCAGTTACTGGCCAAACACTCTTAACCACTAAGTTACATGCCACCCTGGGATTAGTTACTGAAATGATTCCCCCTATGATTAGTTACTGGAATGATTCCCCCTATGATTAGTTACTGGAATGATTCCCCCTATGATTAGTTACTGGAATGATTTCCCTATGATTAGTAACTGGAATGATTTCCCTATGATTAGTAACTGGAATGATTCCCCCTATGATTAGTTACTGGAATGATTTCCCTATGATTAGTTACTGGAATGATTTCCCTATGATTAGTAACTAATCAGTGATTCCCCCTATGATTAGTTACTGAAATGATTCCCCTATGATTAGTTACTGGAATGATTTCCCTATGATTAGTAACTAATCAGTGATTCCCCCTATGATTAGTTACTGGAATGATTCCCCTATGATTAGTAACTAATCAATGATTCCCCCTATGATTAGTTACTGAAATGATTCCCCCTATGATTAGTTACTGGATTGATACCTTATGATTAGTTAGTGGAATGATTCCCCCTATGATTCGTTACTGGAATGATTCCCCCTATGATTCGTTACTGGAATGATTCCCCCTATGATTAGTTACTGGAATCAATCCCCCATGATTAGTTACATGAATGATTTCCCTCCTTTCCCCCTTAAAAGGTTCTGTCAGAGGTGGCCAGCCAGGAGTGCAACCTGGAGGCCCTGCGCGTGGCCATCGAAGACAAAGCAGGTCCCCTGAAGGTGGTCCAGACGCGGCTGTCTGCCCGCAGCCAGAGACCCAGCATCGAGCTCTGCCATGACCCGGTTCAGGTCCGCCTGCTCTCCGAGGTCCAGGAGCTCACTGCACACATCAAGAGGTGACGATGCACTCCACCTTCCTGTCTACTGTACCTAACTCTTCCTACTCATCTCTTCTAACCTATCTAGGATCTCTGGCCACTATTTTCACTTCAACTACAAGTCAAGCTATTTTGTAGTACTTTACAGTCATGTTTTAGCTCTGTATGAAGTATACGATGAGTTATCCTGACACAACCCAGTGATCAGTGATTCCCTATACTCGTGGTTTTGTTATACAAACAGGATATCACAGCTTTCATTTCAAGTCTTTTTGTTCAGTAGATACAGCTACAGTATCTCTAGTTAACATACTTTTCTGAATGTATTATGTGAATGACATATTGAATGTTTTGCCTATTTGCCATGAGTTGTAGTAGTCTCCCATTTCCCTGTGTCAACCCTGTGACCCCCCCAGACTGCGAGAGGCCCTGGCCCAGTCGGAGATGGAGCTGCTGGCCCTGACCCGCTCCCAGCTGAGCCTGGAAGAGGAGATCCAGGTCAAGTCCCACTCCCTCTACATCGATGAGGTCCTCTGCACCCAGCTCCGCCAGCCCATCTCCATCCACAGCTTCTGAATACCACTCCCACCATGACAAGCCTGGTCCCTGATCTGTTTGTGCTGTCTTGCATTAACAGATCTGGTACAAGCCTAGACCATGGCCACACTGGAGGGACTTCATAGTGGGGCTCTTTAGCTGATGCTGACATACCCAGGCTAGCATTTTACATTTTACTGATGAATAAAATATGAGGTATACATTGTGATGGAAAGTTGAAGTGCTTGTATTGTTTGCAGCAATTTTAATACAATATTTGGGTTTGAAGAAAAGGAGGATCAGAGTTGTGGAGCGTGTGTTTATCTACAGCGATGACGCTGTGTGTGTGTGTGTTTGTAGTTCCTTCCTCCTCTTCCTTTAACTGGTGCTATTATTTTTTTAAATGCTGTCTTTATGGGCCCACGTGTCTGTCAGGCAGGAATCAGAGCATGGGGTAGGAGATGGCGAAGTAGTGGAGCTCTGAGTTGATGAGTTGTCTGTAGCGAGAGTACACCTCCTCCAGCTGCTCATCCTCGTCCTGAGTCTCATATTTGTTGGTGTAGATCCGCACCTGGGACACAAACACAAGCAGCTTATAAACCACACAGTATATTGCTTACATAATACAGTAAAGCACATTGCTATAGCTAGGTACAACACAAAAAGTGTTATCAGTAGTAGAGGAAGGAAAATGGGACCTGCCCCTTTAAGAACTGACAAAGATGACTGCCCAGCTGAAGGCTGTTTCATTTATGACCCAAACAAACTTTAAAATGCCTGCAATATCCCAGTTCACTGGGCAGGAGAAGAGCACACACAGCAGGCTAGTGTGTGGGGCTTGTGTTAGTAAATCGCTTTAATGCCAGGACATAAATTGGTACGCGGGTGTGTAGGCCTAAATGGCCTTGTCCTAGCTCCCAGAGCTCTGGCTCACCTTGATGGTCCTTAGGATGATCTTCTTCTCCAGGCGTTTCTGCAGCAGCCGGTCCAGGAAGCTAATGTCCAGGAATGCCCAGACCTTCATGTAGACCAGCTGGCTGCACAGCAGCACCACCTCCAGCAGCTCCTCGTCCACAGACTCGTGGCTGTTGTTCAGGTCCAGGGTCAGTTTCTAACACACAGAATGGGGTGGTGAGAGATTCACAACACTTCAAGATTGAGTCATGTTTCTTGTTAAAGTAAGAGTGCCACTGACTTCCTATTGACAATTAATTCATTCCGTGGATTCATTCCGTATCGCGGAAGATCTGCGTGAAAAATGTAAAGGTCGTTTCCGATTGAGCTGACGTATGCAGCGTTTACTGTGAATGCAGTCTCCACGAACGCGGCAACATTACCTTTAAATTGACGTTTTCCGCGATACTTCTGCAATACAGATTGAATGCAGTCCTTAGAGTCATGTCTCTTGGGGACGGTTTCCCTGAGATAGATTAAGCATAGTCCTGGACTAAAACACATTCTCAATGGAGATTCTCTTAGTCCAGGACTAAAACACATTCTCAATGGAGATTCTCTTAGTCCAGGACTAAAACACATTCTCAATGGAGATCCTCTTAGTCCAGGACTAAAACACATTCTCAATGGAGTGTCTTAGTCTAGGACTAGGCTTAATCTGTCTGAACTGCATGGATATAAAAAGACAATGCAGGTTCATGAAAAAACACTTGATACACTGCACATAATGTGCAGACTTTATCGCCACACAAACCAGTAGCCTAAGTGGTGCCATCATCGCTCCATAGCTGACTGCTACTGTGTATTGACGGGTAGAGAAACCAATCCTCACCTGTAAACAGCTCTTGTAGCAGGGCACTAGGTTGGTAAGGGCAGGCTTGGCACTCCAGTCCTGTTCACTGAAGTAGCAACTGGTGAGACTGAGCGAGCGCAGCGGGATCTCTCTGAGCAGAATCCTCCCCAGCTTGTCCATGTCGAGGATCCGCTCCACTGTGATATGCACACGGAGGTCGGGACAACGCTGGGCCAGATGGGACCAGGCATCCCCCCAGACCACCTGGATGTGGGGCTCGTGGATATGGCATCGTATAGTGAACGTCTGCAGGGACCCTCCCCCGCCCAGGCTCCTACACGCCGCGGACAGGGCCGCCAGCAGCTCGTCCGACAGGCAGCTGTAGTTGAGGGTAAGGGTGCAGAGGCCCTGGAAGCGGTTCATGACCTGGGGGAAGGCGGGGCTGATGAAGACGGCCAGTGGCTGTGAGAAGAAGTCCTCCAGGTTGAGGTGGGTGATGCCGGGCCGGCGGCCCAGGTGGATGTGCTGCTGAGATGCAGCCACGGCCTCCAGTACTTCCAGGCCCTGGGGCAGGTTGAGGCGGGCCCCCCGCAGGCTCAAGTAGCCCAGGCGGGAGCTCTCGCGGCGCAGGTAGAAGGTGAGGCTGCGCACCAGCGCCTTGCGTACGCTGCGGCACCAGGCGGCGCGGTCCAGCTCCATGTGGTTGACAGTTAGGCGGCGAAGTCCACCTCTGGTTTTACGCAGCGCGGCGAGGAAGGTCCTAAGCGTCTGCTGAAAGCGCCGGGACACCAGAGAGTTGAGGGGGTGGGAGAAGCGGATCTCCAGATCCTCCAGGTAAGAGCCGTAGGTCTTGGCGTAACACACGGCCGTCTCCAGCTCCGAGCGGCGGGTCCTGGAGATGCGGCCGGAGAAGTTGAAGGTTCGAACCCTCCAGAGAGAGGGTGAGCGCATGACGTGGTGCCAGTGGAGACACACCAGGGCCGCCTTGACACGGTCACGGTCACGCAGCCACCAGAACACCTGCCGCAGACACACGTCCGGGAGATTAGCCCAGCCCAGTTTAGGCTCCTTATCTTCCTCTGCCTCGCCTTCTTCCTCCTCCTCATCCATTATCTCTATTCCTTCATCCTCCCCCTCCTCTTCTTCTTCGTTTTCATCCTCCGAGAGCTGTTCCTCTGGATCCTCGGGGTAATTCATTTACAAGGAAGAAGTTTTGCCAAACCACTAAAGTCTTAGTACCTTATCCACCAAATGTAAAGAAATTGTTCTCCCTGTAGTCTGAAATGTATTCTATGTGACTCTGGGGTTAATTTGGACTACAGAGAATCAGAGGACACACTGACACATGTCCGTTGCGTGACCATCAATGTGTCCCAGTTATCACCTGGAAATGACTAGACACCAAAACTGAAACTCTGGAACCTTCACAGCTTTTATTGTTGTCACCATGAAACCAAAGAGACACCTTGTGACATCACAATAGGAGAAAATAAAACTGGATGGCTCACAGTATTTGGATCTATTAACAAAAATATAATATCCTTAAGTGTGCGTACAGCAAAACATTTTTGTAAATCAGTTATGTACATTAGTAAACAAATATTAAAATGTAAAACTTTTGAGTTCAATGATGGAGAAAACATTCCCATTTTCAGAACATACTGTATTTCAGTTGTAAACAATGTATTATACAACAATCATAAAAGAGGACTATTGTCCTCTTGTAGAGAGAAGAATCCTGACTAATGTAATAAGTCATAATCTTTTACTATTACCCAACCTGTCCAATCACCAGAAATAACTCAACTGCCTCTGAAATACAGATTTTCTGCAAAGAATAACTTGCGATTTGTTCAAATAAATCACAACTAACCCTGTTCATTGTGTTAAGCACTACACCAATTCACCATGGAATGTTCCTTCAGAAGTTCTGAGCACGTTTCTCATTTCAAGTTGACATGGATCTGACATTTGGCCTGAAAGAAGAAACAAGAGATCCAGTTAGTTTGTCTCTTTTTCATCACTCCAAATTATTAAAAAGGAGACCAGGGTTGGGGTCAATTCCAGGGTTGGAGACTGAATTGAAATTGAACTGACCCAACCCAGAAGGCTACTGTGTTTTTGGGACAGCGCTGTACCTCATGCCATCGTAGTGTGACTACGGGGAGAGCCAGATGACAGTGTGGACAGGTGCTGATCTGGTCAATATCCCTCTCTCTCCCCTCTTTCCTCCTGCCTTGGGCTGAGAACAATGCAGACTTCATAGAATTGGTCAAATGAGGACTGGGCTGCTCCTGTTCAGCCTCCTCTGATGTGTGGTCACACTCCAGCTAGCAGTTGGGGAAGAGATTTGAACAAGTAATTTAAACACAAAGCTCTTTCCATGGAGAATCTGCATTGAGAATACTTGCTTGTCCAGAAGTAGGCTTAATATAGGTACCGGAAGCGGGCAAAACAAGGAGGAATGATCTGAAGATGATAACTTGGGTTCATGCTGTTGAATAAGAACATACCCGATGTTCCGCCATCTCCTCCAATGGGAAAGACCTCATACAGCTCCTGCAAACGGCTGTTCGCCTGCCTGCATACAGAAAACACCACATTAGTTTGAATATAACATAACATTGAACACCATTGTATCAAACTCATCTGACTGGATAGTGATTATGATTTCCATTTTCCAATGTGTTGAATATTACGTATGGCAAATCAACGTGAACTGAAGTGTAGAGGGTAGCCTCACTGTAGGAGGATGACGGGGAAGGGTTTTCGGGAACATAGAGGTCAGGGCAGATCTGGGCATGCTCCTGCTGGTCCCTCAGAGTGACGTAGCGTCCGCAGTCGGAGCAGTGCTCGGTGCGACTGCCACACGCCACGCTGTGCTCCGCCATGGCCGACAGCGGCAGCTCCAACTGGCAGAACTCACAGCACTGCAGCCTTTCCTTACACTCGTCCGACTGAGAGAGAGGGGTTGGGGGAGTGATTCATTCTGTATAACAATCGTTATTATACACCTGTATCAATTAGTTTGACTATGACGATCATGCAGAGGAACTCATTCCAATCCATTCACTGAAACAGCATCGTCATGGTGTGTGTGTGTGTGTGTGTGTGTGTGGCAATGCGGGTGACCGTTGAGCAGTCTCACCTCATGGTCCAGTAGCTGGCAACGCTCCACCTTTTTGTTGCACTTGGTGCATTTCACCTGTGGGAGTGACAGAGCGACAATATATCGAAAATAAACAATCGGGCCCTTTATTTATCAACATCTACTCAAGTATTTGGAAGTTATCCTGGTTTCATTACAGCAGAGTGGTTTACCTGGGTGTGCTGGTCCCGGTGGTGCTGTTTCAATAGCTCTCTGGGAACATGATCATCACAGTCTGGACACAGGCATAAGAACCGCTGGCAGTGGGACTCGTGCAAGGCAAAGTTGGACACAGTCACCTCCTTGTGACTGACAGTTGAACAGGAGCAAAGGAAAATTGTTAGAGGCACGACAAGACCACAGACCTGTGTGCCGTGGCTTAAAGTACTTAAGTAAAAATACTTTAAAGTAGTACTTAAGTCGTTGGGGTCTCTGTACTTTACTTGATTATTTATATTTTCGAAAACTTGAACTTTCCCTTTTAAAGATTCTAGACTAGGATTCCATGTATTTACTGAAATTATGGCGGCCCAGTGAATATTATTGACAATGTATCTTATTATGAAGTGAACAGTCTCTCTCAACAAACTGACGTTAGGTCTTTAGGAAAATAAGTAGACGATGCATATATTCTACCAATTCACGCTGGAGAATATCCACTGTTACTTTGATGCTTTCTTTTTAACGTTTTAAATATTAAAATGTTTTAATTATCTCACCACTGGCCACAGACACGGGTTGTGTCCTCTTCTTTGTCTGCCATCGCGGAAAAGCGGTCAATTCTGATCCTAAAACCAGTGGCTACGCCCGACCTGGCATTTAAAACCAATTTCTTTACGCCCAACTGGTGCAACCCGTCCCAGGAGACATAGGAAATAGCATTGTGAACCTAGCGACATTGAGGTCATGTGATCATACGGCTAATTTTCTAAATAAAAGTCAACCTGAATAAACTTGGCTGTTACATTACGTTTTTCAGATCTTAAATCACACAACAAATATTGTTTAAAGTTACATTAACATACATTTATTAAAAATAGAAACTTGATTTTTTCAGTATATATACTGAACAAAAATATAAACGCAACATGTTAAGTGTTGGTCCCATGTTTCATGAGCTGAAATAAAAGATTCCGGAAATGTTCAAAAACTCTAATTTTGTGCACAAATTTGTTTACATCCCTGTTAGCTAGCATTTCTCATTTGCCAAGATAATCCATCCACCTTACAGGTGTGGCATATCAAGAAGCTGATTAAACTGCATTATCATTACACAGGAGCACCTTGTGCCGGGGACAATAAAAGGCCACTCTAAAATGTAAAGTTTTGTCACACAACACAATGCCACATATGTCTCAGGTTTTGAGGGAGCGTGCAATTGACATGCTGACTGCAGGAATGTCCACCAGAGTTGTTGCCAGAGAATTGAATGTTCATTTCTCTACCATAAGAGAATTTGGCAGTATGTCCAACCAGCCTCACAACCGCAGACCACGTGTAACCACACCAGTCCAGAACCTCCACATCCGGCTACTTCACCTGCGGAATCGTCTAAGACCAGCCACCCAGACAGCTGATGAAACAGAGGAGTATTTATGTCTGTAATAAAGCCCTTTGTCACCATACGCCCCCTTTGTCACCATTACAAAGGGAGTGTTTTAGTATCCTCAGAACCTCTCCTAATAACATCCAGGTTAATACCATAGAGATTGACCACATAAGAAACATATTTCTGCAGAAATCTACTGTCACTTGATAGCAAAAAAAATTCCATTAAAGGTCTTCACATCTAATTTCTACTGTAGCATTTAAACTATACAAGTTGTCACCATACAAGGGGGTTTCTTTAGTATCATCTGAACCTCTCCTAATAACATCCAGGTTAATTCCATGGAGATCTACGGATGAAATCTACCATTACCACTGACAAAAATCTACATTCTCAACAAACTATGCAGGTATTCCTAGGAATCACCCAGAGAGCTACCATTCCTTCATCTGGAATAACTTCTTTAAGCACATTGACATCAAATCTGGGTCCATCCAAATTCTGGATGATAATGCTGCCAACCTCATAGAGGAGTGTGATTCCTTCTAGGAGAAGATCAAAGCTGCGGGAGGAATCGACCTCTTTGTTGGAGGCTGGGAGGATAATGATGATAGGATAGAGTATATTATCATATTTATTCAATTCTATTCTATTCTAAAGCTGCTGGAGGAATTGACCTCTGTTGGAGATACGGAGGATGACAAATTACACAACACAACTGCTCAATCAAACAGACAGACAGACACACCCATAGTAGAATTATATTTCAAGGTTATAGTCCTGTTCAGATATGCCATTGTTACAACAGATAAGATAATGTTTTGTATTGTGGGACACATACTTTTTCAATGACATCCACATGACATCCACATGACATGTCATTAAGGCAACAAACACCACACGCACTAACCAGCTCAGAAAACAATGAAACATCAATACCAGAATGCATCCAACCCAACCTGTCTGTGTTCGGTACTGGACCGAATGGCAACATTGCCTTCAACGAGCCAGGCTCCAGTCTGTTGTCCAGGACCAGAGTGAAGACCCTGGCTCAGGACACCATCCTGGCCAACGCATGCTTCTTCAACAGAGACCAGTCTAAAGTACCCACCATGGCTCTGACTGTGGGAGTGACAACTCTCATGGTTAAAGGTTAGAGGTTATTCCCTACTATATAGGGAATAGGTGTGTCCCCTCACAGCACTGTTGTGCATTACAAATGTATCTGTTATCAATGACAAAGTCCGGTGAGAGTAAACTCCACCAATATAGTTGAATTATCAATGCTTCTATGGTGATACCATGTGTTTGATGTATTTGATACCATTCCGCTAATTCCGCTCCAGCCATTACCACGAGCCAGTCCTCCCAACACGCTCACTCAAAATCCTGTCTCAAAAAGTGTTTAGGTGCTTTATCCTCATAAAATACAGCACATCTAACAGTGATGCGATTCAAGAGCCTAAATGATTTCTCTCTCTCTCACTCTCTCTCTCTCACTCCCCTATCTCTGCCTCACTCCCCCCTCTCTCTCTCGGTCTCTCTTCAGTCGCTCTGTCTGTCTCTCTCGCCCTCCCCCTCTCTCTCCCAGGCAGGAGAGTCTGTCCTCAGTGGTCTGGCAGGCTGTAAGATCCTGAGGGTGCTGTCAAAGATTGAGACAGAGACCAAGCTTTCCATTAAGGAGTTTGATAAACTGGCCAAAGATAGGTTAGCCTTTATCTTAGCTAAAGAAAAGTTACAGGATAATGCATACTACAGATAATTATGTGCTGCAGCATTTTGGGCTGAGAAGTGTTGAAGGTTAACCCCTTCCTCTCTCTCTCTAGATGTGTTCAGTGACTGCTACCAGAGCAGTGAGAGCTGCCCCTTCCCCCTCCTTATAAGGAAGTCTCCCATGTGGGGAGGAGCTACCTGTGTGCAGATGGCCACCGCAGCCGACACCCGTCCGCCTCTTCAGCCACAACGGCGTGCAGTTCAGAACTAAACACAGTGGTCAGGGTGTGTGTGTGTGTTTGTGTGTGGTTTGTCATTCATCTTTATAAAACTAACTAGACCGTTAGATTTGAAGTTTCTCAGGACTAACTGCTAAAAAAAATTCTTGAAATCTTTGTAGAACAATTGATATTAAATGGGAAATGTTTTGTGTTGTACTGTTCAAGCAAAAACAAATAAACGAACTGATACAATAAAGCCATTATCAACCATTCTCATCAGGGCATTATGTCACCGTCAGGTTTGAGAAATGTATCTACAGTACATCTCTCTCCCAGAGGAGCCCACTAAGTCCCAGATGTTCCGGCTGCACCTGGACAACACGACCCACAGCCTGAGTGATGCAGACCTGTGTAAGCTCGCCAAAAAGACAGAAGGCTACTCTGGGGCCGACATTAGCGTCACTGTACGAAACGCCATCATGCAGCCTGTCAGGAAAGTGCAGTCAGCCACACACTTCAAAAAGGTCATTTATACACATGATAAAGTAAGTCTATTGCAGTCGACTCTTGCATACCACACTTAAGGAGTTTCTTTATCTCTACTTTTGAGGAGATTTATCATCGTGTTTTGCTTGTGATGGTACTATAGGTGCGAGGGCCATCCTGTACCAACAGCCAACTGATGGTGGATTACCTTCTGACCCCGTGCTTGCCATCCATCGAATTGACGTGGATGGATGTGCCTAGCGACAAGCTGCTGGAGCCCATCATCTGCATGGTGAGAAACACACATTCACAACACAGACATATTCAATTATGTTCACTGACATTCACTGCTCACAAACATACTGGAACATGCTGTTTCAACATTCACTACTCCTTACACTGTCTTCCTTCTCAAGGCCTATACGTTATTATAGTTTTGTGTTTTTGTATTTGTTTTTATTTCTATTATTTTGACAGTTTTTATTTGGAATTCAGTTTAATTTCAGTTAGTCTTCAGATCCAATTTACTCGTTTTTATTTAGTTTAAAAATCTATTTTGTTTTAATATGATGTTGTTTAAGTTGTAGTGTTAGGGACAGAAAGAAGCCTATGCGAGGGAGGATAGGATCCATTCACAGTGCTTTCAGAAAGTATTCACACCCCTTGACTGTCTCCACATTCTGTTGTGTTAGAAAGTGGGATTAAAATGAAGCTGTCATTTTTTGTCAACGATCTGCACAAAATACTCTGCAATGTCAAATTATAATTTTTGTAAAAAAAATATGAAAAATAAAACATGAATATATCTTGTTTAGATAAGTATTCAACCCGCTGAGTCAATACATGTTAAAATCACCCTTGGCAGTTATTACAGCTGTGAGTCTTACTGGGTAAGTCTCTAAGAGCTTTCCACATCTGGATTGTGCAACATTTGCCCATTATTCTTTTAAAAATGATTCAAGCTCTGTCAAATTGGTTGTTGATCATTGCTGGACAACCATTTTCAGGTCTTGCCATAGATTTTCTAGCAGATTTAAGTCAAAACTGTAACTCGGCCACTCAGGAACATTCACTGTCTTCTTGGTAAGCAACTACAGTGTAGATTTTGCCTTGTGTTTTAGGTTATTGTTCTGCTGAAAGGTGAATTAATCTTCCAGTGTCTAGTGATAGTAGACTGAACCAGGTTTTCCTCTAGGATTTTGCCTGTGCTTAGCTCCATTCTGTTTGTTTTTTTATCCTGAAAAACTCCCCGGTCCTTACCGGGGAGTTTACAAGCTTACCCATAACATGATGCAGCCACCACTACGCTTGAAAATATGGAGAGTGGTAGTTACTCAGTAAGGTGTTGCATTGAATTTGCCCCAAACAAAACATTTTGTATTCAGGACAAAAAGTGAATTGCTTTGCCAAATTTTTTTGCAGTATTACTTTAGTGCCTTGTTGAAAACAGGAAGCATGTTTTGGAATATGTTTTATTCTGTACAGGCTTCCTTCTTTTCACTCTGCCAATTAGGCTAGTGTTGTGGAGTAACTACAATGTTGTTGATCCATCCTGAGTTTTCTACTATAACAGCCATTAAACTCTGTAACTGTTTTAGTCACCATTGGCCTTGGTGAATTCCCTGAGCATTTTCCTTCCTCTCTGGCAACTGAGTTAGGAAGGATTCCTGTATATTTGTAGTGACTGGGTGTATTGATACACCATCCAAAATGTAATTAATAACTTCACCACACTCAAAGGAATATTCAGTGTCTGCATTTTTACATTTTTTTCATCTACCAATAGGTGCCCTTCTTTGCGAAACATTGGAAAACCTCCTTCCCTAGTCTTTGTGATTGAATCTGTGTTTAAAATGCCCTGCTTGACTGAGGGGCCTTACAGATAAGTGTGGGGTACAGAGATGACAACACTATTATTGCACACAGAATGAGTCCTACAACTTATTATGTATTTCATTAGATGTGATTTATGTCCCTAATTACGTTTTTGAACATGCACTGATTGCATCTTTTATTTTATTTCCCCACCTTGGCAGATAACCTATTTAAACGTAACCACTAGAACTCAACAATTAGCCTCGATACCTCCTAAATAGCATGAAAAGGGGAGGGTAGGATCAGAAAAACAGAACGCATCTTGAAACAGGCAAAATATAGTCTACTAGCTACAATTTGTGATATTGTGTTCAAGTAAACGGAGGGCTTTTATTTTGAAGCTTTTTGCGCGATTTGGACCCGTTAATGTCGCCTAATGTCGCTGATTTCATGGAGCTATGAGAAAGAGGGTTGTGAACAAGGTTGGAGTTTCACTTGTCTGTTCGTCATAATAGAAACCGAAAGCATCGACTCAATGACTTCCCCTCTCCATTCCTCCGCAGCTGTGAGAGGCGCGCCACCAAATGACTTATAATAACCCGTCATTGGTGACCGTGTTGCGACGGAATTACGGTAATAACCTAATTTAGGGGTGCCAGTGCGGTCCTAGCCTACATCATTACTTTATTTTAATTTATTTTATTTAACCTTTATTTAACTAGGCAAGTCAGTTAAGAACAAATTCTTATTTACAATGATGGCCTAAATGCGGAGATGGGGCTGTTAAAATTGTCAAAGACCCCAGCCACCCCAGTCATAGACTGTTCTCTCTACTACCGCATGGCAAGCGGTACCGGAATGCCAAGTCTAGGACAAAAAGGCTTCTCAACAGTTTTTACCCCCAAGCCATAAGACTCATGGGGTCTTTGACAATTTTTAGGGCCTTCCTCTGACACCGCCTGGTGTAGAGGGCCTGGATGGCAGGCAGCTTAGCCCCAGTGATGTACTGGGCCGTACGCACTACCCTCTGTAGTGCCTTGCGGTCAGAGGCGGAGCAATTGCCGTACCAGGCAGTGATGCAACCAGTCAGGATGCTTATATGTCAAAGACCCCAGCCACCCCAGTCATATGTCAAAGACCCCATCCACCCCAGTCATAGACTGTTCTCTCTACTACCGCATGGCAAGCGGTACCGGAGTGCCAAGTCTAGGACAAAAAGGCTTCTCAACAGTTTTTACCCCCAAGCCATAAGACTCCTGAACAGGTAATCAAATGGCTACCCAGACTTTTTTGCATTTGTTTTTATTTCTTTACTTACCTATTGTTCACCTAATACCTTTTTATTTATTTTTTGCGCTATTGGTTAGAGCCTGTAAGTAAGCATTTCACTGTAAGGTCTACACCTGTTGTATTCGGCGCACGTGACTAATACACTTTGATTTGATTTGATAAATACATGTACAGTACATACATACATATACACGTCTTTCTTTTTATATATTTTCTTTATTACCCTCCAACCCTACCACCCCTCCCCAAATTGGAGCAAACTAGTGAACTGTATTTCCAGTTTATACATACTATATACATTTTATGGACACAGTTTATTTTACAATAGTTGTATGTTGTTTGTTTTTAACTCTTGTCCTTGCTCTACCCTCAACCTCTCCCATATATTTATGATGTCCATCCGGTTGGAATTCTATTTGCCATGTCTTTCAAGCTGTGCTATTTCAAAAAAGTTCTTAATCTA
This sequence comes from Brachymystax lenok tsinlingensis, assembly GCA_030435695.1. NCBI lineage: Eukaryota > Metazoa > Chordata > Actinopteri > Salmoniformes > Salmonidae > Brachymystax > Brachymystax lenok. The sequence continues at coordinate 10,008,559 of CM059794.1, forward strand.
TGTACGTTTTACAGGCACAGTATGTTTTACATGAGTTATCTTGTTGTTATTAGTTGTTATTAGTCACAACCTTCAGCTCCATTCATCCCCTCCCATCTATCTCTTAACACCATCCATATTGGATTTCTATTTGCCTGTGCTGTGATGTCTCACAAAGGTTCTGAACCTTTCTATTCTCATTCTTTCTACAGATTGTAAATTGACAAAGAAAATGTTTTTCTAAAAGTATTATTATATTATTGATTGATTGACTGTGACTTTTCGGATCCCCCAGTAGTGCTATCTGCAGGGTTAACTCCAGATAAATATAGCAATCTTTCAGCCATTCCTGGACTGTACCAAAACACATGATCTAACGATTCTGCATCTTCGCAGCAAAATCTGCAGAGCTTGGAAGGTTGTAACCCCCATATAAATAACATTCTGTTGGTTGCAAGAATTCTGTATAATCATTTAAATTGAAAAATTCTAAGTTTTGAATCTGGCTTCGTTTTGCGTGTCAGTTCATAAACCATGTGCCATGGAATCGGTACGTCAAACATCTCTTCCCAACTATTTTGCATTCTATATGGCACGGCTGTCAATTTTTTGGTCCTTAAATGAAACTGGTATACTTTTTTATTTATTACAATTTTCTTTAACCAATTATGGTCTTTAATGCAGGGCGGACAGACAAGTTCCTTACTTTTTCCCCCTTCCATTTTCCTCTTCCATTTTTGCGGTAATTAGTTGGTATTAATTTGGGTAGAGCAGACATTTCCATATATTTTAGTTAGCTGCATGTATGACATAACTCCACCAGTGGTATTTATGATATAATTTATGAAGATTATACCTTTTTTATTATTATGTTTTTTGATCAGTTAGTATATTTGAGTTTAACCACAATATTTGTTGTATTACTTGTTCTGTCTTTTCTGGTGGATTAAATTGAAATTACAACCAACTTTGTATGGCTTGTTTTAAAAATAGCGATATCTGGGAGATGATTTCCTTTTCAAAGAACTGAAAGAGAGAGGTTGTAATCTGAATCAAGGGAAAAAGTCCTTTCTTGAACATAGAGTGAGACATTCTTACTAATTTGCTAGAGAACCAGTTCGGATTTCAGTATAACAAGTGTTTATTTTATTTTTTTTAAACATAACAAGCTCGCCATGACAGCTCTTTGAAACTTGTGGTCATTGCCAGGTAAAAAGGTAAACAGTGGGCCACATGTCATTGATGACAAGGTAAACAATGGACCACATTTTCTCTGCAAAAGGCTCTCATGGTCAACAGAGCTGATCATGTGTTGGATATCAGACAAACAGCAGCAATACACAATTGCATTTCTATTGTTTTGTAACTACACTGAACAAAAATATAAACTCAACATGTAAAGTGTTGGTCCCATGTTTCATGAGCTGAAATAAAAGATCCCAGAAATGTTCCATAAGCACAAAAAGCTTATTTTTCTCAAACTTTGTGAACAAATGTGTTTACATCCCTGTTAGTGAGCATTTCTCCTTTGCCAAGATAATCCATCCACCTGACAGGTGTGGCATATCAAGAAGCTGATTAAACAGCACGATCATTACACAGGTACACCTTGTGCTGGGGAAACTAAAAGGCCACTCTAAAATGTGCAGTTTTGTCACACAACACAATGCCACATATGTCTCAAGTTTTGAGGGAGCGTACAATTGGCATGCTGACGCCATGAATGTCCACCAGAGCTGTTTCCAGATACTGTAATGATCATTTCTCTCCCATAAGCCACCTCCAACGTCATTTTAGAGAATTTGGCAGTACGTCCAACATCCGCAGACCAAGTGTATGGCGTCGTTTGGGCGATTTGCTGATGTCAACGTTGTGAACAGAGTGCCCCATGGTGGGGTTATGGTATGGGCAGGCATAAGCAACGGACACAATTGCATTTTATCGATGGCAATTTGAATGCACAGAGATACCATGACGAGATCCTGAGGCCCATTGTCGTGCCATTATTCCTCCGCCATCACCTCATGTTTCAGCATGATAATGCATGGCCCCATTTCGCAAGAATCTATACACAATTCCTGGAAGCTGTCCCAGGTCTTCCATGGCCTGCATACTCACCAGACATGTCAATCATTGTGCATGTTTGGGATGCTCTGGATCTCCGTGTTCGACAGCGTGTTGCAGTTCCCGCCAATATTCAGCAACTTCACACAGCCATTAAGAGGAGTGGGACAACATTCCACAGGCATCAATCAACAGTCGGATCAACTCTATGTGAAGGAGATGTGTCGTGCCCCTACCTTTTTTTTAAAGGTATCTGTGACCAGCAGATGCATATCTGTATTCCCAGTCATGTAAAATCCATAGATTAGGGCCTAATTCATTTATTTCAATTGACTGATTTCCTCATATGAACTGGAACTCAGTAAAATCGTACTGGACAATGTATTGATGCCTCTGCATTAGCATTATAAATGACAATATGTTCAGAATTGTATGTATTGATCAGACATTTATTTGATCATTTACAGCATAGCTGAAATATTGATCAACGTGAACACTCATGAGAATAAAGGTGATAAATAATGGTGAGACATCATTTTACATTTAAAAAAAGTATCAGAGCCATAAGCCTAATATAGGCAGCCGGCCACCCTACAGTGTGCAGGACCCATTGATTCTTCCAATTTGTCACACTCATCTCCCGTCCGAATGCTTGAAAAAAACAATACAAAGTAGCGAAATGTGATATCATATCACGTAGAAGTTAATTACTTGCGCCTTGATCACACAGACAGCATCATTGCGTCTTGATACACCAGAAGTCCATTCATTTCCAATGGAAATGGCTGCGTTTGCCTTGCAGCGCTGCGTTGCAGAGGCAGTTGCAGTGCGTTCGGTGTGGTGAATATGTTGGATTTATTGAATGTATGCGTCAAACTGTAAGCGTAGACGGCTTGACAGAAATGGTAGCAGAAGGTGAATGTTGAACTTTTGTTGCACACATATCCAGATGATGCTGTGTACCATGGTGCGCAATAATGCTATCGGTGTGATTGAGGCGTTAGGCTTTAGGAAAATCAACCAACTACAGAGATTGATAAGGAGGGAAGCGGGAGAGGAGGGGGACCCATGTACCCCGCTTCAATCAAGCAGGCTTCAGTCAAACACTTGGCTTCCCCAAAGACTGAAGCGGGAGACAAATCCAGCTATGGCCTCCTCCTTGTCAGGCCTCTCACACTGGGCAGACAGGGCTCCTGAGATGGACAGCTCACACAGCTTCCCCACATACAGCCCTGGATCAAGGGTGACCTCTGTGAAGAGGAGATCCAGAAGCCTGTCTACGCAGCCTGTAGTGTTTTTGAAAAGGGAAATGTTTAAGTGGGTAGTGAATTGAATTTCCTTTTATTTACTTATGATGCTATCAATTCATGGATGTAGTGATCTACTCATTCTACAATGTGTTTTCCAATATTTTTGTTGTACTCAATTTGAAATGTGCAGTATTTGGTTGTGCACTTTTTTTGTTAAACTTTTCTATGTTTGTATTTGGATAAGTTTGTGTGCCTTAAATGCTCAATTGAGGCAGATTTTAAATGAATAATTATGACTTACAGTTGGGTCTGTCTTTACAGGCGTCACATCATATCCCTCCTTCTTTGCCTTTAGGAAAGCAGATTTGTTTAGCACAGCATTCCTGCTGCGGTGGTTGCCTTGGAAGCTGTGCAGACAGAGTAGATGTCTATCATTATGGCTTGATGATCGTGTCAAAACAAAATGAGATGGAAAGTGATTAGCCCCAATGACACAAGCCATATCAACTGTAAGACAACAACCCACACACTGGAATGGCAAAATATGATTTTCAGGGGTAAATTACAAATACTTGTGGACAACGTTCCTTCATGCTGGCAGTTCTCAGACTCAGTGTAGGGGGCTTATGGATGGAATTTAGGGATATCATCCAATTTGATGAAAAACATGATTTTCATGTTCGACCTTTAAGTGTGTACACACGTGTGTACCTGCGTGTGTGAATGCGGATGTGTGTGTGTAACGTGTATATAGGTGTATATGCACTATATAGGGAATAGGGTGCCATTTAGAATGCAGCTGAGTGTGTCATGTGTCAGCCCAGGGTAATGTTGATTATGCTAGTTTTCTTATTTACATTCTTCAGACATTTACATTTTATATTTTTTACATTTAACATTTTAGACAGACGCCATAGGTGAATCAATATGTGGCTGGCTGGTTCATTTCCTAATTCAGCCTCAGTAATCAACTGTTGGCTGAAGTCAGTGATCAGGATACAGGCTAGTGCTCTACTCTACTCTACTCTACCCTCACAGTCACAGAGAAAGGCTAGTGCTCTACTCTACTCTACCCTCACAGTCACAGAGAAAGGGTGGGGCTCTACTCTACTCTACCCTCACAGTCACAGAGAAAGGGTAGGGCTCTACTCTACCCTCACAGTCACAGAGAAAGGGCAGGGCAGGGCTCCACTCTACTCTACTCTCACAGTCACAGAGAAAGGGTAGGACTCTACCCTCACAGTCACAGAGAAAGGGTAGGGCTCTACAGTACCCTCACAGTCACAGAGAAAGGGCAGGGCTCTATTCTACTCTACTCTCACAGTCACAGAGAAAGGGTAGGACTCTACTCTACGCTCACAGTCACAGAGAAAGGTTAGGGCTCTACTCTACCCCCCCTAGTCACAGAGAAAGGGCAGGGTTCTACTCTACCCTCACAGTCACAGAGAAAGGGCAGGGCTCCACTCTACTCTACTCTCACAGTCACAGAGAAAGGGTAGGACTCTACTCTAGGGTAGGGCGGTATCCATATTTTCATACCTTCATACCGTTCCCGTACCAAACTGGGGTATACGGTATTAGCGGCAGTGCACACATGGGGCACTATTTCTTTCAACAAAAAAAACAACAACAACTTGATACACAAAACAAATTAAGGCAGCAGGGATCTTTATCCGGGAGGGGATTGATTGTCTCTTCAAGAATGAGTGATCATATTTTCTAGTGTATTCATGTCCTCTACCCGTTTTCCAATTCAATGTGCCTGTTTTATAGACAGCAGTATTCCTGTCTTACAGCCATCTCTGATCTCCCTCTCATCTTCACTAGTAAAATATGACCCTTAGTAAAGGTTAAAGAACAGGATGGGATGGACCTCTCTATATTACACCCAATTGCTGTGCGCAGAGGAGCTCTTGTATGATTCTACCATAATTGACATGACCTTAAAAGCACAGAGTTCAACCTTGATGAATCTAATTTTACTTATACTTACATTTATGATATTGCCGATAGGCAGCTGTGCTGTATATCGTTTCGCCCTTCATTGCTGATAGACAATGGAATATGCACAACAGGCATAATGCTTCAGTATTTTGGAAAGTTTTCAACAAGAAATCATTAGTCCAGTCATTTAATTTGAATTGTAGTCATTTCAAATCAGCTATAGCCAATCATGTAGTTGAGGTTGTTGTACTGACCATAATATCTCTCATTTGGATGGATAGACTCGTGTCGCATTCCAAACCTATGATGAACCAAAAACATTGTACACTACTGGCCATTAGTTACATCATCATGGCTGTGACAAAGCAGTGCTGCACTCTATTGTCAGTTTGAAAGCTTGGTTCATTTAAATGCCTCTCCACTTTGAAACCTTGAGTGTAATGTTGTATATAATGTTTGTGTTGTTTGCTTTTGTTTGGGCATTGTGTTATAAAATAACCAAACCTTTTGGTGGACCTCCAGAGAACCCTCTCAGAAAGGTTTCCAAGGCAACCCCAGAACCCGCACCAATTAGAACTCACAAAGCCTCTTCCCAACACTAAACTGCCTGGAGATTAGAGAGGAAAGAAGATCAACCGAAAGAACACAGCATTAAACAAACAGACAAATGGACTGACTGTGTGTGTGTGAGACGTGTGTTTGGGGAGAAGATTTGATTAAACATGTCCCGTAAGCTTTGCTCCGCTCACTGTGTGACACACACACACACACACACACACACACACACACACACACACACACACACACACACACACACACACACACACACACACACACACACACACACACACACACACACACACACACACACACACACACACACACACACACACACACTACCTTATCAGGGTTCATGCTCTGTTATTACCAGAGAGCTCTTATAAAGCCACAGGGAAAATCAATAGCAAATAGTTTAGAGTGGCTGATATGTGTGAACTCTGTCTAGAGTATTGATGGGACACTGCTGTGGCTGGTCTGCTCTTTGGGCATACATGTACTAAGGCAGGCAGGAGGCAGCTTTGTGGAAATAGCTGATTTTCATTGGTCCCCCGTTTGTGTGTGTGCCAAACGTGCCTGAGTGCATGTGTGCACATGTACCTGCATATGTATTTGTTTCTGGATGTGTGTGTCTGTGTGTGGAAGGGTGTGGATGTAACAGTGTGTGTTTTTTGTTGTTGTTGGTGTCGCTGACATTAATGCCCCCTCTCATTTGAGCGTGGGCTGTGCGGGCATACATGCGTGCCTGGGGGGTGTGAGTGTTTGCACTGACCTGTGACCAAGGTGAAGGTACTGAAGACCTCAACTAGTGTCACACTATTGACTTTAACCCTTCCTTTCTTTTCTCCTCTAGGTCATCACCCAACCAAGGAATAGCTTAGGCGTATCCCTCACCATGGCAACAACATCTTCCCACGCATCCTGCATTCTGACACACACGCTCCTCTTGTGTGTGTGTCTGTCTGTCTCTCTCTCGCTCTCTCTCATCTCATCTTCACCATTACCCCAATCCACTTTCTTACTACACCCTCCCCTTATTTGTCTCTCTCTCTCTCTCTCTCTCTCTCTCTCTCTCTCTCTCTCTCTCTCTCTCTCTCTCTCTCTCTCTCTCTCTCTCTCTCACTCAGTCAATCTCCCCTGTCCTCTCATGCTCTGCCATTCCACTCGCTAATGTTGGACCAGCTACTTGCTAAGCCATGTTCTCCACAGCATGCAAGGGATCCGTGGGCGAGTCAAGGTAGGCTTTCACATGAACCTTGAGGAGGACAGTACTGTAGAAGTCATGTCATATACACTCTATTCCTGTTTTGTTTTCTCTGACTGCTGGGAAAAGAAGACAGTGGGAGGTTGCATGAGTGCGTGTGAGAGACCGTGTTAAACTGTTGCTGTGTGTTTATCAGTGTGAGAGCACCGCCAGCTGCAGCCTGGCTGCTGTGCGAGAGAGAGATGGAGAGAGAGAGAGATAGAATGTGGGTCTGCTTAGCTGCCTGTCATGTCTCAGGCGCTGCCTGTGCAGAAGTATATACTTCTGTGTGTGTGTGTTTTTGTGAGTGTGTGGGTAAAGGCATTTTGCAGATGTTACATTATGCAGACGTGTGTGTGTGTGTTCATCAGTGTGTATGATTGTGTGTGTGATTCCATGCACGTGTTTGTGTGTGTGTCTCGATGAACACACTCCCTCAGAAGCTTCCATTGACACAGAGGGAATAAAGTGTTCTTATCTTCTGAAAGCCAGCCCATATGAATGAAGTGGCTGATTGACGGTTCAATTTACACAGCTTCATCTCTGGAAATGAACAACACTAGCCCCATTCCGGTACATCAAGTGCAAGATGGAACAGATTGAGCTTCCTCTGTCTAATATATGCACCCAGTCTTGCAGCTTAAGAGAGGATGTGTGTGAGTGTGTGTGTGAAAGATGCACATCTCCCATTGTAATGTTCTGCCGCTTCTTGGTTTCTTTCTCGCCATCCTCTTGGTGACAGCTGGAAATAGACCTATAATGGGATCTTCTCAGGTGTACTGCTGCCTCTCAGATCTCTGCCAGCTCCAGCTACAGGAGGTGTTATGTAGATCAGTGGAGGCTGGTGGTGGGAGCTATAGGAGGACTGGCTCATTGTAATGGCTGGATTGGAATGAATGGATAGGAGTTAAACATGTGGTTTCCATATGTTTGATGTGTTTGATACTGTTCATATATTCCATTCTAGCCTTTAGAATGAGCCCGTCCTCCGATAGCTCATCCCATCAGCCATCACTGACTTAGATAAGGACTACGCTCGACAGATTCATTTAGATGTTTGGTAAAGTGTTGGCTGTTTCTGAGCAGGCATCATGTTTCTATATATGACAGCAGATGAATCTTTGAAACATGATGTTGGCCTGTACAGCCTAGCCTGGTCCCAGATCTGTCTGTGCTGCCTTGAAAATTCCTATGGTCTTTGAGTTGACAAGGTAGCACAAACAGATTTGGGACAAGGCTATATATAAAGCCATTCTCCCCATTTCATATGTACAGTGCCTTGCAAAAGTATTCATCCCCCTTGGCGTTTTTCCTATTTTGTTGCATTACAACCTGTAATTTAAATGGATATTTATTTGGGTTTCATGTAATGGACATATAGTCCAAATTGGTGAAGTGAAGTTAAAAAAAGTATTTCCAAAAATGATTAAAAAAAAAGAAAACGGAATAGTTGTGCGTGCATACAGTTGAAGTGGGAAGTTTACATACACCTTAGCCAAATACATTTAAACACAGTTTTTCACAATTCCTGACATTTAATCCTAGTAAACATTCCCTGTATTAGGTCAGTTAGGATCGCCTCTTTATTTTAAGAATGTGAAATGTCAGAATAATAGTAGAGAGAATTATTTATTTCAGCTTTTATTTCTTTCATCACATTCCCAGTGGGTCAGAAGTTTACATACACTTTATTAGTATTTGGTAGCATTGCCTTCAAATTGTTTACCTTGGGTCAAACGTTTCGGGTAGCCTTCCACAAGCTTCCCACAATAAGTTGGGTGAATTTTGGCCCATTCCTCCTGACAGAGCTGGTGTAACTGAGTCAGGTTTGTAGGCCTCCTTGCTCGCACACGCTTTTTCAGATCTGCCCACACATTTTCTATAGGATTGAGGTGAGGGCTTTGTGATGGCCACTCCAATACCTTGACTTTGTTGTCCTTAAGCCATTTTTCCACAACTTTGGATGTATGTTTGGGGTCATTGTCCATTTGGAAAACCCATTTGCGACCAAGCTTTAACTTTCTGACTGATGTCTTGAGTTGTTGCTTCAATATATCCACATAATTTTCCTGCCTCATGATGCCATCTATTTTGTGAAGTGCACCAGTCCCTCCTGCAGCAAAGCACCCCCACAACATGATGCTGCCACCCGCGTGCTTCACGGTTGGGATGGTGTTCTTCGGCTTGCAAGCCTCCCCCTTTTTCCTCCAAACATAACAATGGTCATTATGGCCAAACAGTTCTATTTTCGTTTCATCAGACCAGAGGATATTTCGTGGTACCTTCAGGCTTTTGGAAATTGCTCCCAAGGATGAACCAGACTTGTGGAGGTCTACAATTTTTTTTCTGAGGTCTTGGCTGATTTCTTTAGATTTTCCCATGATGTCAAGCAAAGAGGCACAGAGTTTGAAGGTAGGCCTTGAAATACATCCACAGGTACACCTCCAATTGACTCAAATTATGTCAATTAGCCTATCAGAAGCTTCTAAAGCCCTGACATCATTTTCTGGAATTTTCCAAGCTGTTTAAAGGCACAGTCAACTTAGTTTATGTAAACTTCTGACCCACTGGAATTGTGATACAGTGAATTAGAAGTGAAATAATCTGTCTGTAAACAGTTGTAGATGTCTTAACCGACTTACCAAAACTATAGTTTGTTAACAAGACATTTGTGGAGTGGTTGAAAAACGGGTTTTAATGACTCCAACATAGGTGTATGTAAACTTCCGACTTGAACTGTATGTATTCACCCCCTTTGCTATGAAGCCCCTAAATAAGATCTGGTGCAACCAATTAACTTCAGAAGTCCCATAATTAGTCAAATAAAGTCCACCTGTGTGCAGTCTAAGTGTCACATGATCTGGCACATGATCTCAGTATATATACACTTGTTCTGAAAGGCCCCAGAGTCTGCAACACCACTAAGCAAGGGGCACCACCAAGCAAGCGGCACCATGAAGACCAAGGAGCTCTCCATACAGGTCAGGGACAAAGTTGTGGTGAAGTACAGATCAAGGTTCGGTTATAAAAAAATATCAGACACTTTTAACATCCCACGGAGCACAATTAAATCCATTATTAAAAAATTTAAAGAATATGGCACCACAACAAACCTGCCAAGAGGGGGCCGCCCACCAAAACTCATGGACCTGGTGGGCAGGGCAATAATCAGAGGCAACAAAGGGACCAAAAATAACCCTGAAGGAGCTGCAAAGCCACTTTAAGCCGTCCACTCCACAGAGCTGGGCTTTATGGAAGAGTAGCCAGAAAAAAAACATTGCTTAAGAAAGAAAATAGGCAAACACGTTTGGTGTTCGCCAAAAGGCATGTGGGAGACTCCCCAAACATATGGAAGAAGGTACTCTGGTCAGATGAGACTAAAATTGAGCTTTTTGGCCATCAAGGAAACGCTATGTCTGACGCAAACCCAACACCTCTCATCACCCTGAGAACACCATCCCCACAGTGAAGCATGGTGGTGGCAGCATCATGCTGTGGGTATGTTTTTCATCGGCAGGGACTGGGAAACTGGTCCGAATTGAAGGAATGATGGATGAGGCTAAATACAGGGAAATTCTTGAGGGAAACCTGTTGCAGTCTTCCAGAGATTTGAGACTGGGACGGGGGTTCACCTTCCAGCAGGAAAATGACCCTAAGCATACTGCTAAAGCAACACTCGAGTGGTTAAAGGGGAAACATTTAAATGTCTTGGAATGGCCTAGTCAAAGCCCAGACCTCAATTCAATTGAGAATCTGTGGTATGAGTAAAGAATTGCTGTACACCAGTGGAACCCATCCAACTTGAAGGAGCTGGACCAGTTTTGCCTTGAAGAATGGGCAAACATCCCAGTGGCTAGATGTGCCAAGCTTATAGAGGCATACCCTAAGAGACTTGCAACTGTAATTGCTGCAAAAGGTGGCTCTACAAAGTATTGACTTTGGGGGGTGAATAGTTATGCACACTCAAGTTTGTAGTTTTTTTGTATTCTTTCTTGTTTGTTTAATCTTCAAAGTGGTAGACATGTTGTGTAAATCAAAGGATTTTAATTCCAGGTTGTATGGCAACAAAATAGGAAATATGCAAAGGAGGTGAATACTTTCGCAAGCCACTGTACCTGGGTGTCTAATGGTCAATATGGAGTGCACTCGTTCTCTTCTACGTGTGAACTTCTCTTCTTTTCATGAATTCCATCTGTCATCCTCATCTCTCTCTCTCTTTCTCTCTCTCTCTGTGTCTCTCTTCCGATCTAACCTCTCTAACCTCTCTTCATCCGCTAGCTCCATTTTCTACCTCATGCCCTCCTTGTCATTGAATTGGAGGCCAATCAATTAGAGTCAATCTCATGATCTCTCATTTCCTTTTTCCCTCGTTCAATTCGCTCTCTCTCTCTCTTGCTCTCTCTCTCTCTCTTGCTCTCTCTCTCTCTTGCTCTCTCTCTTTCACTCCTCCCCTCTCCATGTATGGGGGGATAAGCTCAGACTTTGATAAACGGTCAGATGAGTCACAGTGCAGTTGTCTTTCTGAATCTCAAGGTTGTGTGTGTGTTTGTGTGTTTGTGTGTGTGTGTGTGGGGGGTGATTTGTTTTCACAAGCACACATTCTTTTATGGATGAAAGGTAGTTTTTTCCTGTCATCAGTGCAGTTTTGTGGGCATATTGTTGGGCCTTATGTCAAACTCACTGAAATCCACCCACACAGCTAATAACATAAGGGAAAATCACAGGGTGCTATGTGCATACGGGTAACGAGAGGATCAAGACATGAAAAGAGGGGAAAAATGAGATGTAAGGGAGAAATGGTGAAAAGGGAGGTGAGGCCAGAGTGAAGAAGAAAAGAGGAAAGTTGGCGGACAACGTTCTTAGGAAAAATAGGTGCAACCTAGGACCAAAAAGGTTCTACCAAAAAGGTTCCATGTAAAACCCTATCCCCTCCACAAAGAACTCTGCGAACCCTTTTTTCTAAGGGTGCAGTATTAAGTTGGGAAAAGGAAAAAGGAAAAAGAGCGTTGACAATGAAAGTGTGAGGATGAGGTGGTGAAAAGGGGGATGAGGTGGCAGGAAAGAGATGGGATGGGGGGACCAGTATTGAGGGTCCAGTATTGAGGGTCCAGTATTGAGGGTCCAGTATTGAGGGACCAGTATTAGGGGTCCAGTATTGAGGGTCCAGTATTGTAGGACCAGTATTGAGGGTCCAGTATTGAGGGACAAGTATTAGGGGTCCATTATTGAGGGTCCAGTATTGGGGTTCCAGTATTGAGGGACCAGTATTGGGGGTCCAGTATTGGGAGTAGCGTTATTAGAGATAGATGGATGGAGATAAGGACAGCAGCTCAGACATGGGAGGTAAAGATCCACAGCATCTGGGCCGTGACTGGGAATCCTCCACTATTTAGTCAGAGAGAGAGAGGGAAGGAGATGGAGAGAGAGAGAGAGAGAGAGAGAGGGAGAGAATGAAAAAATGAGAGGGAGGGAGTGTGTGTGTGAGAGAGAGGGGAGGGAGGAGGATAACAGAGAGAGAGAGAGAGAGAGAGAGAGAGAGAGAGAGACAAGAGAGAGGGGAGAGAGAGAGAAAAGGCAAGGCCATCAACACAACACCCTACTCAGCACTGCAAGACGGCTGTCCATTTATCTCCAAGCATATTGGCATAACCATACAAACTGCCTAAGTGGTTTTATAGAACGATGACTATTGAAGGCTCTAGTCTGGAAACGTTTTATTTCTTCTGTTGTGGATATATTCAAGTGCAACGTCATTATGAACATGTTAAAGTTGGTTTCATTAAAGTCCAACTGTATATTTAACGGATTGTCCCATGTGTGTCATTGAGGGTTTCTCTGCTCTCTCATGTAACATACTGTATCTGCCTGATTTAAAGTCTAATCTCCTGCACTCCTCTGTCTGTCCCCCTCTCCCCCTCTCCCCCTCTTCCTCCCTTTTTTACTTTATGATTCACTTTGAGTGCATTGCAACGTTTCCGTCGGGCCCTTGACCAATTCTCTCTCTATCTTTATCTTTGTTTTCTCTATCTATTGGTTTGCTATCTATTTTTCTCTCTCTCTCTCTCTCTCTCTCTCTCTCTCTCTCTCTCTCTCTCTCTCTCTCTCTCTCTCTCTCCATCTATTGGTTTTATATCTATTTATCTCTCTCTCTCTCTCTCTCTCTCTCTCTCTCTCTCTCTCTCTCTCTCTCTCTCTCTCTCTCTCTCTCTCTCTCTCTCTCTCTCTCCCCCCTGCTCTGTATTGCTTTCTCCCCATGACTCTTAAATCTCTAGTGGCAGGAGATGATAGAAAGAGCCTTGATAAACCTGCTTACATCGAAACATCCGTTCTGAGCATTGTCACTGTCACTCACTCCTACAGAATAGGCAGGCATCAGGCTGAGTGTCTGATGGCATTGACATTGGAACAAAGGTTTATTGATGGCTGTCTCTGTCAGGTGTCAGGGAATTCGGATGTTGGCTATTTGGCATTGTAAAGTGTATTTGTTTCTGGTCAGGTCATGTGCTCAGGAAAAACTCCTGGCTCAAATAATGAGACACAGGAACGGAGTGCAAAAGCACTTTCATATTGCTTTGAACATATTTGATCACGTTACTGTGTCTTTATATGTGTCTTTATAATGTCTTTATATTCTTTAGTAATGTGTGAGGACACACACCACTTGGGAGATAATCTTCTTAGGAATAGGAGTCCCGTTAACGGGACAGTTGTAAATCACGCAGCGCCTTGTGCCACGACTTTAGAGAAACATCAAATGTCGGTACATATAAGTGTCTTATATCGGCTGAAAGCTTAAATTCTTGTTAATATAACTGCACTGTCCAATTTACAGTAGCTATTACTGCGAAAAAAGGCCATGCTATTGTTTGAGGAGAGCTCCTAACAACAAAACACTTTTTTCCACCACGATAGGTTTGATAAATTCCCCTTTGAAGGTGAAATGTGTACTTACATTCTGAAATCTTGCTCTGATTTATCATCCAAAAAGTCCCAGAGATAACATGAAGTGTCGTTTTGTTAGATAAAATCATTTTTCATATCCTAATACGGTCCATATAGCATGCACAATCGATTTTGTATTTCCACTCGTTCAATTTGCAAAGAAAGGAATCTGTGAAAATCTAACCCTAAAGGTTGTTTCGACCAGTCAAATCACGTTCGTATTTATTTCTCAGAGATCTTATAACGTAACCAGACTTCACTATATCATTAGGGGTGTGGTATATCCTATAGGACACCAAATTTGGTCAGAGAGCGACGCCTTCATGGCACGCCGATGACTGTAACTTTGTCAAATAAGCACCAATCGGGGTCGAAGCTAGCTAGATAGCAAATGAGCTGGGCTTTTTGGGAGTATCGAGAAACCCTGTATTTGTCGCAAAATGTAGCTGCTAACCTTGTGCGACAGCAAGCCTTTTCCTTTTGGACAAAAATTCGAAGAATATATAGAGAGTTATAAAGTTATGAAAACTGGGTGTTTTGCAAATGTTGAACTTATAATATGGCTGCTAATACTGGAAAAGCAGAGTCAAAGTCCAAGTATACAGATTTGGTGATATTCTTGCAGAAAAATGTAATGTGAATGAAAATGTCTCCTTCATTATTTGCCCAAATGTACCTGGGTACTGTCACGACTTACACCGAAGTCGGCCTCTCTCCTTGTTCGGGCGGTGTTCGGCGGTCGACGTCACCGGTTTACTAGTCATCACCGGTCCTTTTTAGTTATCTATTGGTTTTGCCTTGTTTTCAGTTACACCTGTTGCTCATTCCCCCTCATTAGTCTGTGTGTATTTATTCCTCTGTTTTCCTTCTTGTCCTTGTGAGTGATTGATTTTCGTCATTTGTTGATGGCTATTTTTATTCTGGGTGTTTTTGTTTATGCGCCCGAGGCTATATTTATCGTGGAAGTATTTTTCACTACTCTTTTGTACTTTGTTATGTACATGGCTGATTAAATACGTTGGTTTCCACGCATTTCAACTCTCCTGCGCCTGACTCCCTTTTGTTGTCAGCACACAACATTAACAGGAAGTTATTATGTAATGGAGCTTGTGATTAAGAGCTGCTGCCTGTCAGTATTGTATAGTACAACAGTACATTGGGCTGTGTTGAAGTATACACACTAGTATGTGTCATCAGGTCAGAGCTTGCCTGATCTCCTTAATGTGAAGGTTTACTGAGGGGTCTAAGGCAATGTTCCTACATTTGCGGAGAATGCACACACGCTAAACACTGCATAGTATGTCGGCTCAAGCGGAAATTACATTACGGATTGAAACTCAGCCTCGGATTGTACAACTGACACACAAAACATAGTTGTGACACAACAGATTTGATGAGTTTATCTGCATAATTTATTTTGACACAATTGTTGGGTCTCTTCTCCAGAGCCAGACAGACGCAGATAGAGCACAGCTAGTGGCCATCCACTAGACAATAACAATGTACTTGAGCATTGTATTGTGTTTCAATGAGAGATGTTTTCATGATGGAGATAGTGATTCATGGCATAATGTGAATGGCGCCGGGCACCCAATCTGGCTCGTCTAAAACACAGACAGACAGACCGAGTGCTGCTTCACTGGGAGTGCTGCAAATTGGAGTTCAAGTGATGCTCATCTAATTTAATTGACGTTCTCTCATTCTGTAGCTTCATTACACTGTAAACCTCAAGATTTGAGGAAACCGATTTCACTTAATTATTTAATATATCAAAATTAATCAAATAAAATGTTATTTGTCACATGCTTTGTAAACAACAGGTATAGACTAACAGTGAAATGCTTACTTAAGGCACCGCTTGCCATGCAGTAGCAGAGAGAACAGTCTATGACTTGGGTGGCTGGAATCTTTAATAATTTTTAGGGCCCTTATTTGACACCGCCTGGTATAGAGGTCCTGGATGGCAGGGAGCTCAGCCCCAGTGATGTACTGGGCTGTACGCACTACCCTCTGTAGCGCCTTGGGGTCGGATCCCCAGCAGTTGCCATACCAAGAGGTGATGCAGCCAGTTAAGATGCTGTCAAGGGAGCAGCTGTAGAACTTTGAGGATCTGAGGGCCCATGCCAAATCTTTTCAGCCTGCTAAGGCTGAAGAGGCGCTGTCGTACCTTCTTCAGGACTGTGTTGGTATGTGTGGACCATGTCAATTCTTTAGTGATGTGCACACGGCGAACTTAAAGCTCTCGACCCGCTCCACTACAGCTCCGTTGATGTGGATGGGGGCGTGCTCGGCCCTCTGTTTCCTGTAGTACACGATCAGCTTCTTTGTCTTGTTGACATTGAGGGAAAGGTTGTTTCAGAGTACAGTTACTTGATGTGATTTTGTAGTCAATACTCAAACCGATAGAGTCACTGTGACCATATAGGGCGTCCAGATTTGAGCTGTATCCGCTTGAAATGTTTGAGTAAATCAAAAAGGTTGTAAGTACATTGAACTTTAAGCTCATTATTAATTAAATACTAAAGTTAGTGGTTTGAACTCTAAACAGATGTGTTAAGACTTTTTTTTATATGAAGTTTATCGCGTTTTAGGGAAGACACAGATACAGGCAGTGTCGAAGTAACAAAAGTTTATTACTGGAAGAGGGGGCAGGCAAAATGACAGGTCAAGGGCAGGCAGAGGTCAGTAATCCAGTGTGGTGGGACAACGTACAGGACGGCAGGCAGTCTCTGGGTCAGGGCAGGCAGAGGTCAGTAATCCAGTGTGGTGAGACAAGGTACAGGACGGCAGGCAGGCTCAGGGTCAGGGCATGCAGAATGGTCAAAACCAGGTTAAACTAGAGAACTGGAACTAGAAACAGACAGGAGCAAACATTTTGTAACTATTTTGTAAACTCTTTATATGACAATAAATTACGTATCTCTTAAGGCCTTATTTTGAGGCCTAGTTTTACAAGCCACATCAGGCCTGCAAGTAGGTTTGCAAAATTCCAGTAACTTTCCCAAAATTCCCATATTTTCCCAAAATCCTGGTTGAAGGATTTGCTGCTTATTCCCTCCCGTTTCCAGGAATCGTCCAACCGGTATTTCTGGAAAACCTGGTAACTTTTCAAAATTTCCCAGAATTTTGGAAAGCTAGAGTTATTATTTATTTTGATTCAGCCGCAACCTGTATTCATAATGACTGCCAGAGGTTAGGATAATTATGAGGAGACTACCTAAACCATTTAAACTGGAATAACTGTTTCAGTAACGGGTGCAAAAAAGCTGATTGGATTAGTTTAATGTTATTTGTCTTTGTGTAGCATAAGATGAATCAATCAATCAATGTACAGTATATCCCCCTTATGTATAGGCTACCTCTGATGAATCCCTCACCAACTCATATAGAGTTTAGAATAGTATGGATGTCAAACAACTACCAAAGGCTGTAACGTAACAAAAAAAGGGGTTTGAATACTTTCCCGAATGCACTGTATACTCCTTTTTTGGGGTGGAAGGATTATTATGGGTTAAAAAGATTCTCCAGGCCACTCTTCAATGTCTAAAAATAAAAACAAAGATCTATCTGTAGTAGAGCATGCTGGAAAATATGATAGTTAGTTTTACTTGAATTAATGTCAACAATTACTTGACTAACCTCTGCTTAAACAAATTGTAATTTTTATGTGATATTACCTAAATAATGTGAGTACCTAGTTGTCCTGATAGATTTTGAGGTAGAAATACTTAATGCTCAATAAACAATACAACAAATTATTATGACAACAGTTGTTTCAACTTTACAATCAAGTTGTTTACAGTTGAAGTCGGAAGTTTACATACACCTTAGCCAAATACATTTAAACTCAGTTTTTCACAATTCCTGACATTTAATCCTAGTAAAAATTCCCTGTCTTAGGTCAGTTAGGATCGCCTCTTTATTTTAAGAATGTGAAATGTCAGAGTAATAATAATAGAGAAAATTATATATTTCAGCTTTTATTTCTTTCATCACATTCCCTGTGGGTCAGAAGTTTACATACACTCAATTAGTATTTGGTAGCATTGCCTTTAAATTGTTTACCTTGGGTCAAGCGTTTCGGGTAGCCTTTCACAAGCTTCCCACAATAAGTTGGGTGAATTGTGGCCCGTTCCTTCTGACCAAGGTGGTGTAACTGAGTCAGGTTTGTAGGTCTCCTTTCTCGCACATGCTTTTTCCGTTCTGCCCACACATTTTCTATAGTATTGAGGTCAGGGCTTTGTGATGGCCACTCCAATACCTTGACTTTGTTGTCCTTAAGCCATTTTTCCACAACTTTGGATGAATACTTGAGGTCATTGTCCATTTGGAAAACCCATTTGCGACCAAGCTTTAACTTCCTGACTGATGTATTGAGATGTTGCTTCAATATATCCACATAATTTTCCTGCCTCATGATGCCATCTATTTTGTGAAGTGCACCAGTTCCTCCTGCAACCAAGCACCCACACAACATGATGCTGCCACCCCCGTGCTTCACGGTTGGGATGGTGTTCTTCAGCTTGCAAGCCTCACCCTTTTTCCACCAAACATAACGATGGTCATTATGGCCAAAGAGTTCTATTTTTGTTTCATCAGACCAGAGGACATTTCTCCAAAAAGTACGATCATTGTCCTCATGTGCAGTTGCAAACCGTAGTCTGGCTTTTTTATGGCGGTTTTGGAGCAGTGTCTTCTTCCTTGCTGAGCGGCCTTTCAGGTTATGTCGATATAGGACTCGTTTTACTGTGGATATAGATACTTTTGTACCAGTTTCCTCCTGCATCTTCACAAGGTCCTTTGCTGTTGTTCTGGGATTGATTTGCGCTATTCGCACCAAAGTATGTTCATCTCTAGGAGACAGAACGCGTCTCCATCCTGAGCAGTATAACGGCTGCGTGGCTCCATGGTGTTTATACTTGCGTACGATGGTTTGCACAGATGAACGTGGTACCTTCAGGTGTTTGGAAATTGCTCCCAAGGATGAACCAGACTTGTGGAGGTCTACAATTTTATTGGCTGATTTCTTTTGATTTTCCCATGATGTCAAGCAAAGAGGCACTGATTTTGAAGGTAGGCCTTGAAATACATCCACAGGTACACCTCCAATTGACACAAATGATGTCAATTAGCCTATCAGAAGCTTCTAACGCCATGACATATATTTCTGGAATTTTCCATGCTGTTTAAAGGCACAGTCAACTTAGTGTATGTAAACTTCTGACCCACTGGAATTGTGATACAGTGAATTAGAAGTGAAATAATCTGTCTGTAAACAGTTGTAGATGTCCTAACCGACTTACCAAAACTATAGTTTGTTAACAAGAAATTTGTGGAGTGGTTGAAAAACGAGTTTTAATGACTCCAACCTAAGTGTATGTAAACTTCCGACTTCAACTGTACTTAAAAAGTTATAATTTGTGTCATAACATTTTAAAAAACATAGTTGATATGACTTTTCATTTAGTTCTGAGTCAGTACCACATAAACATTTTAAGGAATAAAGACTTTTCGTTCACTTTGAGATCAACAAAAAATGACTTGCCGTTTATAGTGATTCCAGATACTAGACCGTGTGGATAAAGCTACTGGCTGCAGTGTTTCTTGTGTCGAATATAGGAAAAACCCTGTATTTCAATACAAAGAAATCAAGTAACAGTCATAGCTGTTTATTTTAGTCCTAAGAATGTGGCAGAGCTGGAGCAGGAAGGGCCCTCCTTTGTTCACAGTCACATTGCAGCTGTGTTCCAAATGGCACCTTATTCCCTATATACAGTAGTGCACTATATAGCAAATAGGGTGCCCTTTTGGATGCACCCTGGCTGTCCCACGGGTCCTGGTTCATTCAGAGCGGCCACCATGCAGCTCCTATGTATGTAGATAGTTATATATACTGTACTGAACAAAAATATAAACGCAGCATTCAACAATTTCAAAGATTAAGGAAATTAGTCAATTGAATTAAATTAAATTAGGCCCTTGACTGGGCAGGGGCACAGCCATGGGTGGGCCTGGAAGGGCATAGGCCCTCCCAGTTGGGAGCTTGTGGGAATGTGTTGTGTGACAAAACTGCAGATTTTAGAGTGGCCTTTGATTGTGTAATGATCATACTGTTTAATCAGCTTATTGATATGCCACACCTGTCAGGTGGATGGATTATCTTGACAAAGGATAAAAGGCTCACTAACAGGGATGTAAAGAAATGTGTTCACAACATTTGAGAGAAATACACTTTTTGTGTGTATGGAAGATTTTCTGGGATCTCATAAAACATGGGACCAATACTTTACATGTTGCGTTTATATTTTTGTTCAGTGTATATACAGCATATGAGGTTTTTTCCTGACAGGAATGGCATGAGGGAAATCGACAGTACATCCATAATTCAGAAATTTCTAAAGCAATGTACTGAATGTACTGAACATGTACTGTACGCTACATATTCACGTTGTATATTATTGTAAGTGATTGTATTTGCAAGGACCACATTGATATAAATAAATGCATCAAGTAGTGCCCTAATGAATACAGCTCTGGTAAGTGCATAACAGAGGAAGTGACACTGGCTGTGGCAACATGTCCTTCCTTCTTGTGGGCAGGTTGAGAGCGAGGGGGGGTGCAGTTAAAGATACAAAAATATACTAATAGTTAGACAACTAATAAATACACAGTGAGTTTGAGAGAGTTTGGAGTCAGTATGGATGTGTGTGCATGTTATGTGTGTGTGTGGGCGTATGTAGTGTGTGTGTGTGTGTGTGTGTGTGTGTGTGTGTGTGTGTGTGTGTGTGTGTAGGGGTGTAAGTAAGTGTGAGTGGAGTGCAGTGGTTGTAATTGAGAGAGAGAGAGAGAGAGAGAGAGAGAGAGAGAGAGAGAGAGAGAGAGAGAGAGAGAGAGAGAGAGAGAGAGAGAGAGAGAGAGAGAGAGAGAGAGAGAGAGAGAGAGAGAGAGAGACGCAGCAGATGAGAAAGTCTTGCCCTTCCTCTGGCTCCTCCCAGCCACAGGCTCTCTCCTCCCCTGTGTGTGGAGTGGAGATGAGTTGTGTGCTGAGGGGCTTAAGTGCCAAACTGTGTGCAGAGGCAGGACAGGTGAGGGAGGAGGGAACAGAACACTTATTCAAAGACCGAGAAAGAGAGGAGTGAGACCAAAGAAAGTGAGAGTGTCAGTCCCAGAGACGTGCGCCCCTGTCAGAATGCTGAGAAGAAAGAGGAGTGTATCCTTTGGGGGATACGGCTGGTACGTTACCTTAACTGTCTCAGGGCTGGTGGCTGGCAGTGTGCCTGAACGTATGTGAACGTGGGTGTGTGAATTCAGCAGGCTGCCGTTGTTCAGACTAGAGCTGAATGTGTTTTGAAAGGAAGGATGGGTGGAGGGCTTTGTCTGTTCCACTGTGTGTGTGCAACATTTCTGCAACAGTTTGACAGGCTGCTGTTCTGTCTCTGTGCTGTCTCTACCAGGGGGAATGATCACAGATGGTTGTCAATGAGTCGCTTTGTGTTATTGTCCTCTCATCTGTAGGACTCTGTGTTTCTCTAGTGGTGTTTTTAATCTAGATATTTACCTCAGCTTTTTGTTTGTTTGTTTAATGACACATCTATCTATTTAGAATTAGTGTTAGGTATGGCTAAAAGAGACGTTTGTGTGTTCAGTAACAGACATTGACTTTTGACTCCTCCACCTCTATGGTTACTAAAGAGGACATCTGGGATTCAAACAACAACAAAGCAGACACCCTGCCACTTGTTTGGTAAACAGCTGAGGAATGGGACCATCCATGAGATCCAAATGAAAACTGTTTTTAAGCTAAACAGTTTTTGTTTATAATAATATTGTTTATGGAGTAAAACAAACTCCTATTTTGGGTACGACAGTTGAACTAAGCTTATGAGGCATTTATAAGTTATATTCTTCAAGAATCAACAGCTATATTTTAAGTGCATTTTTCTTCACACTACTTATGTCAGCTCATGAATTTATGTATGATCTCAGTTTGCATGGCCTATATGAGATTGTCATGTGTGAGAGTTAAAGAGTTGTTCTATGGATGTTTCAGTGGCTCTCTTTGTGAGAACTGAGAAGGCAATCGCGTCAGAAGAGAGAAATGCTGACGTCGTGTGGTGAATGGAGCTTAGCTTCACACCTTCACACACTTCAGTTCAGGTACGCACATGCACACACACATTTTGTGTTTGTGTGTGTGTTACTGTTGCTGTAGAGCAGTGTTTCCTGACCATGGTCCTCCAGAACCCCCAACAGTACACGTGTTTATTGTAACTCCGGATAATCACACTTGATTTAACTTGTCAACTAACCATCAATCCCTCAATGAGTTGATCAACGGAAAGGTGTACTGTTGGGGGTACTGGAGGACCAGGGTTGGAAACGCTGCTGTAGAGAGACCATGAGACAGTGTAGAAAGATAGCTGGTGAACAATGTTTTACAGCATTGATGCTGTCAACCCACCATGGAGGCAATAACCACTTCCTCACACTGAAACAGGCTGGCTGCTGCCAAGCAGGCACAGTTTTGACTATAGTACAACCAGCAGATGTTAAAAGGTGCTGAAATTAATTACTGCGTCCACGCCGAAGTAATCGCTGTTAGGAGTTTTGCTAAGCTAAGCCATTAGCTTTCTAATGTTGCTCTAGCGCTGGGAACCGTTATCTGTGGCCTGCCAGGTCGAGAGAGTGAGAGTGAGTGAGAGAGAGAGAGAGAGAGAGAGAGAGAGAGAGAGAGAGAGAGAGAGAGAGAGAGAGAGAGAGAGAGAGAGAGAGAGAGAGAGAGAGAGAGAGAGAGAGAGAGAGAGAGAGAGAGAGAGAGAGAGAGAGAGAGAGAGAGAGAGAGAGAGAGAGAGAGAGAGAGAGAGAGAGAGAGAGAGAGAGAGAGAGAGAGGTGTCAGGCCCATCAGATGGTGAAGGAGAGTGAGAAAGCAATGAGGGAGGAGGAGAAGAAGAGGTAGCATAAGGAGAGTTGGTAGATCATGAATAATCCATCCAATGTTGTTTTTAATGGAGGAGTGCCTCCACTCTCAGCAGAGGAGGGTGGGGAGACTGACTGGGCTAGGATGACCACACTGTGATGCCTCTTACAGGGGGGGGCCCTTTATGGTTGTTGTTGACCAAGGATGATAATTATTACAGAGAGGCCATTCATAGAAGCATCTATAAAGATTGTGATGATGATATTCAAAGCACTGGCCAACATTCAAATCATATTTGTTTATGTCTGAGCGGGCAAGGAAGCTGGAATAGACATCAAATGGCACCTTATTCCCATATACTGCACCTCTTTTGACCAAGGCCCAAAGGGCTATGGTCAAAAGGACCCTGGTAAAAAGTAGTGCACTATGTAGGGAAAAGGGTACCATTTGGGATGCAGTCATAGATACTACCAGGCTAAATGACATAGGGCTTTAGTTAGGGAGGATAGGTATACTGTACTACATGTGTCTTGACATTTTCAGGTCAGTTGTCATGAAGGGCATTCATGGTTATGAGAGGTGTCCACTCATGTCTATGATGGCTTTATGCAGGGTTCATCACACACAGACAAAACACAACGCCCACCAACATCACTACCAAATATATATGATTTATCTTTTTTGTTTTTATAATGTAAAACCAGACTGATTTTCAGCCTTTAGAATTACTAAAGTAACAGGCAGTGGTTTTCAATCATTAACCGTCATTCAAATGATTAAATCATTAATTTGTTTATTGGTGTTTCCTGGTAGAAAATGTTGAAATGTCTATTGCTTCCTCTTTTATTTGTTGATTTCTATTCTAACCAGCGGAGTCTGGGACTGAAGTGAACGAAGTACGATTACAACTGCTCTTAAAAAGGTCCAACAACTAGAGCCAGCCATAGTCACTGTGTGAGCAGTAGGGGGTGAATGGCTGTTTTAAGGCTTTATAATGTAGGTCTAAATGTTGTTGATGGTTTATGTATGTCTGTCATTGAAATCCGCTCAGAGTTCATTCTTGATGACTGGCCTGTAAATGTGTTCATGTTTGAACTCCATGCATCTCAACGTATAAAATGTCTCTATACAACACTAGTTATTTAATCTATTACATTGGAAGGGCCAACCATGTAACATCCTGCTAGCGCCACATAATTAAGTAATAACATATACAACATCATGTTTTGTTTCTCTCTTTCTCTTTCTCTCTTTCTCTCTCTCTCTCTCTTTCACTCTTTCTCTCCCTCTCTAGGATTGACAAGTCCACCATCGCAGCGCTGAAAGGCCGGTAAGTGTTCCATTGACACTGAGCTGAGAGGAGCCGAAGGCCCCGTGGCCCTCTGTGATTTGATCTCTGGTCCGCATCCACTGAACTATACACCATTTATTTATCCACAGTTATGTGCTATTCTACTGTCCCTTTTTCGCAACTGTTTTCCTCCTTCGCTGACTGCCTTGTGGGAGTTCATACGCTGTGACGCGGGGGCTGTCGCAGAATATCTGCATTCACAGAGAGAGTTAAAAGGAGGGGGAGAGAGAGAAGAGCAGTGGGGGAGAGGGGGAGAAACGGGGAAAGAGAGCCTTGGGCAAAATGGCACATGCTTGCTTAAAAATGCGTGGGTTGGCTGAGAAACGCTGGCACTCTCCATGCATGATTAGTGACTGCCATGCCTTCCCAGCGTTCGAGTTCAGGATTGTATGAAGTTCCTCTCTTAGCCTTTCCAATCTCCTCCATGGTTGGTTACACATACTGGAATGAGGGCTTGACCCTACAGAGCTGGGGGAGGGTGCTGGCTGGCTGACTGTCTCTCCTGTTATGATGAGCATGGCAGGCAGCCAGACACACACAAACTGAGCCGCTGTGTGTGTAGGTGTTTGCGTGATTGTGTCTACCTGAGTGGAGGAGGACCGCCTCAAGGAGTCTTGCTATTAGGGCAGGGCTCCCTTGTAAAAGACACACTGGTCTCAATGGTGACTGATTAAATGAAGGTAAACAATATAAAGTGCATTCGAAAGTATTCAGACCCCCTGACTTTTTCCACATTTTGTTAACGTTACTGCCTTACTCTAAAATTGGCTAAATATTTTTTCTCTCTCATCAATCTACACACAATACCCCATAATGACAAATCGAAAGCAGGTTTTTAGAACAGGAATACCTTACTTACATAATTATTCCGACCCTTTGCCTGAAATTGAGTTTAGGTGCATCCTGTTTCCATTGATCATCCTTGAGACGTTTCTACAACTTAATTGGAGTAGAACCTGTGGTAAATTCAATTGATTGAACATGATTTGGAAAAGCAGACCTGTCTATATAAGGTCCAACAGTTGACAGTGCATGCCAGAGCAAAAATCAAGCCATGAGGTCAAAGTAATTGTCCGTAGAACTCAGAGACAGGATTATGTCAAGGCACAGATCTGGGTGAAAGGTAGCAAAAAATGTCTGCTGCATTGAAGGCCCATGTTGCATGTGGTGGCCTCCATCATTCTTAAATGGAAGAAGTTTGGAACCACCAATACTCTTCCTACAGCTGGCCGACCGGCCAATCTGAGCAATCGGGGGAGAAGGGCCTTGTTCAGGGAGGTGACCAAGAACCCGATGGTCACTCTGACAGAGCTCCGGAGTTCCTCTGTGGAGATGGGAGAATCTTCCAGAAGGACAATCCTCTCTGCAGCACTCCACCAATCAGGCCTTTATGGTAGAGTGCCCAGATGGAAGCCAGTCCTCAGTAAAAGGCACATGACAGCCTGCTTGGAGTTTGCCAAAAGGCACCTAAAGATTCTCAGACCATGAGAAACAAGATTCTCTGGTCTGATGAAACCAATATTTTCTTTGGCCTGAATGCAAAGTGTCACGTATGGAGGAAACCTGGCACCATCCCTACGATGAAGCATGGTGGTGGCAACATCATGCCATGGGGATGTTTTTCAGCAGCAGGGACTGGGAGACTAGTCAGGATTGAGGGAAAGGTGAACGGAGCAAAGTACAGAGAGATCCTTGATGAAAACCTGCTCCAGAGTGCTCAGGACCCCCGGCTCGCGAATAGATTTTGACAAACAAATCAGTCACCAAAAAATATTGCGGCCCTCCGTTGAATTCCGAAACCCCGATGTGGCCCTCGTGCCCACCCCTGTAATAGACGTTGTCGTAGCGATGAGAGGAGCATTTTGCGGCAAAGCTAGAGATGTAGTAGTCTGTGTTAGTCTCCCGTTGGACATGTACATTGATCCGGATTCTGCTTCACAACCCCACAGCTATTCATAGCCACCCATGGGATGACCAAGTTCACTGCCACGCACAAATACACACGCTCATCAATTTGTTCTTCTTCTCTTTCTCTTCCTTAGCTTCTCATCTTCTCATTTATGCATCTACCCTTTCCACTATCTCTGTCACCTTGATGTTGAGTAGAATCAGGAGTGCACCCTACTCTGTGATCCGTTGGAGACCTCCAAATCAAGGTTGCATCCCAAATAGCACTGTATTCCCTACGTAGTGGACTACTTTTGGTAGTGCACTATAAGTAGTGCACTATGTAGGGAAT